>JAWLRI010000995.1:4290347-4326928 GCA_034781795.1 Crypturellus tataupa
GCCCTTACATAACCCCGGTTGTTCCAGCTGCGCCTTGACGCTTATTTTCCCCTTCTCTTTGCCCCCGGCTGCGCTGCCGCCGCGGAGTCGCGGCCGGGCTCGGTCCTCAGCGGGTTGTTAACGGCCCGTGTGCGGCGGCCCCGAGGCCGAACCGCGCGTCGCGGGTGGGTTTGGAAACGAAACGAGTCATTTCTCTTTTCAAGGACCCGACCAGACACGTAGTATCTGCAGACTTCTGCGGCGTTGGTTACTGTTACCTGCAGTTAGGTTTTGTGGCAGATCTGTTCAAGTAATAAGGAGCAACTCCTCACTGTTCCGTACCTGGGTTTATACCTGTTGATACGTTGCTGTTAATGAGGAGTTTTACCTTTTTAGTCTAAAGGTGCCTTAGAAAGGGGTATCTAACTTGAAGTGCCTTTGGAAATGTGAATAAGAGAATGTGGATTGAAGGAGACTTTTCTACACAGACTTTCTGCCTCTTCTCCCCCTGCCGCTCTCTGTCACTGGTGTCTTTAACCAATTCATTTAGAAAGAGTAAACCTGTTCATAAATATATACACACGTGTACGTGCGTATATTACACACGCTTCTCCCACTGCCAGTGATGGAATTTTAGCTCAAGGTTTAAAAACCCAGCTGAATACTTAGCCCTCCCTGTCACTAACACCGAGCTGTAACCACAACAGCGCTGGGAATGTGCTCCCGACTGCTGCAGCCTGTTTGTTTCACCAGCTTTTGACTTGAAGACATCCAGAGGACAGATCTGGTTAATAATAAGTTGATTTAGAGAAGTGACTGTTTAATGCAGCATGAACTTTAACGGAGCTGCTTTCAACTTTCTATAGTCTATGAAGCACCTTTCCCCTTTCCCTTGAATCCTGGATATTTTTCCTTCTTTCATGGACTGCAGGTTGAGAACAACTCCTGTAGAGGTTTGCAGGGTCACTGCTTGTGATGTGCTGAATTAGCTTTGTGATTCTTCAGTCCTGAATAATTTTAATTCCATATCAGTGTTATCAATATGTAGAAGTGCGTTTGCTGGCCATGCTGTGAGTGCTCTGCACTTTTGTGCTGGTCCTGGTCGTAGATGCAGTTAGGAAGCTGTAACTGAAAGCATATGTTTTTGCATTGAAATATGTCTCCTTTCCAAAGATTCCTCTGTAGGAGAAGCGTGGAATTTATGTGTCCTTGAAGCAGGAGTGATGAATCAAAGTATTTCAGGTAGGAGAGTAACAGCTCAGGGTTTGGGTTTTGAACAATAGAAAACTTGTTTCTATTCAAGGGGTCTGGCCCCCAAAATAGCGTCTGTGCCACAGGCCCTGTGAAGACCTGCAGTCCCTCGGCACCAAGCTCTCCATGAACGGCTGTGTCCGAACAACCATGTCCTGATGCTTCCCATCAGCAGGCAGCCCAAGGAAGAATTAGGGCTCAGCTTGCTGCTTCACCTGCATGTTTTATGGAGAAGCTGCTTGCTCAGCTCTATGAATTCAAAGGGATGACAAAATACATAAAATTGGCACGTTATGATGTACATAAAATCCCTCTTTGGGTTGTGCACTAAGAACTTGTCTTGTTTTCTAAATGAATTGTTTGGTTTTGTACAGGCTCTTCTAAGTGAGGGCTTTTCTGACTCAGGTTAATTTCCCTTTACCCAACTTCATCTTACAAGAATCTTCATCTTTGTCTTACATGTTACAGGAAAGTGGTTCATTCGTCCAGGAAGAAATACAGTCTAGTCCTTCAAAAACAATAACTGTTTATTAACTTGATGCCCAGCTTATTCAAAACTTATACTTTTATTTTCCCCTCTGAAAATCTTTGCCCAAGATCATAAGAAAGGCGAAGATTCTGCCTTGAGTCTCTAGCCATACCTTCCTTCTAATGTCTTTTAGTGTGTGAAGATTTACACCAAGGCTGCTCAGTGACTGTTAGTCAAAAAATGTGATACTTGGGAGCCTTCAGCTTTGCAGTAATTCATGTTTGCGTGTGATTCCTGTTCTAGTGGGTGCCTCAGCTAATTCTGAGTTATGTTCTGACCCCAGCTGAGCTTCCTGTGCTTTTGGCTTCAAGTGTCCTAGAGTTCGTGCATGCAGGGGATGTTGTGAATCTTACTGGGCCTCTGTGGTCTTTGTGTGCAGCTCTCCATGCATCTGGCTGCAGCTGTGGTATGTGCAGACTCACATTTCTCTTCCTCCCTACCTGCTGCCCTCAGGTAGCTGCTGGCACAGCAGGGAATTGGTAGCTCACTTGTTCCTTTGGCTTAATGCTCACCACACTCGGTTAGGTACTTCATGCTACTTAAACTTTGAGATACTGTAATTTATAAGAGATTCTTGATGTTTCTTTGGAGTATTGAGGCTCCCTTAAGTCTAACCATTACCAGTTCAAACCCAGCCTCCACTGGGATTTGCAGCCTCTCTGTTGTACTTGCAGAGCCAAAATGATGGTCATTCCTTGGAATCGCTCTGTGAGATTAGGCCATGTGCATGGTGCTTCCTCATTCAGTATCCTTCAGCTGGGAAGAGAGATGTCCCGGGTTTTACTGCTTCATCCTTGAACTAGCTTAAAGCCCCTCCTGTGGCCATGTGCCAGTCCAGGGTGGAGGTCAGTGTTGAAGCTCTTGAACCTATTTTGTTTTGTGTTGGATTGCAAGTTCTCGAGATTCTCAAGACCCCTGACAAAGACCATAGCTGCTCTTTGTCCAGAAGAGACGCTGTATAGACTGGTGGTTAGGACAGCTGCCCAGGGGGAAGGTGTTATGGTTTCTCTTCCTGTTTGAAGAAACACTTGGCTATGCATTTTACTCTGGGCTATGATATCTCTCTCTGTCACATGGATTGTGAAAACAAAAATGTGGAAATGTTAGAGGCATTTTCAGGAGTCCCTAGGGTAGTTGTTCTGTAAGCCTTGAAGAGGGTGTGTTCCCTGGAAAACTGGATGTCTTTGCTCTTATTGCTGTGGAACCGAAGAGGTTTCACCCATTCCTTGCTCTGAAGTGTAACTGTCTACACCCAATTCATTCGTGACAGGTGCTGCTCTAATAGAAACCTACCGTGAGGAAGAGTCCACAGTTTCCTTAGGAAATCTACTCTACTGCTTCACTGTTCTACCCTTACCAGTGCATTTTGTTTGTTCTTCCTCCCTTTCTCGATTCTGCTTTCAGAATTCTGATCAAAATCTTCAAAATGTGTTGCTAAATTGTTGCATCCATCATGCACATGGAGAGGAGGTTATTTCATTCCTACTTTCTTAGTGTTCTGTACACTTAAAAATTATGTTCCTCATCTCCTCTTCCTCTGGAGAGATAACCTCAGTTGATTTGACACTTTTTTGTTTTAGGGCTCTCCTTAGCTCTTAATCAGGCTCCTTTTTGTCCTCTGGGCTCTTTCAGTTTAGCCCATGTCTTTGTAAAAGTTCAGTTGAAGCTTTGGGAGCAGAAGTATTTGGGAAGTGTTCAAGAGAGGATAACTTCAGAAAATAGCTTCACAAATGATGTTTCTTTTTGCATATAGTTTCATAGAGTCTCTAAAGGTAGTGGTTAACCAACCAACTTCTCCCCAAATACCCTCGTGCATAGGGTTGTAACTTGATGTCATGCCAGTACATATGGGATTAAGGGGAGTCCCCTGGCAGAGCTGAGGAACTAAAACCCTGCTTAAAATGTGACACTTGGGAGCTGGTTTGAGGGAAGGTGAGTGGGACCTGGAAAAAAAAGTGCAGGAGCTACTGGGGTTGATTTGTTTCAAAATTCCTTTTGCAGTTTTAATTGTTTTGCATGTTGCTTCCTGTGCCCTTCACTTCTGCGTGTTTCTGCTGCTGCTTTTATCTGTCTTTGAAAGAAATTGTTTATGATTTTACTGTAATATTGCAGAAAATACAGTCCTAGCCCGTAGCAGTAATTCAATAGAACGACACAATATTTTAGTAAGTAGAGAAAGGCACTGGACTGGGTTTTTTTTTTTTTTTTTTTTTTTTTTTTTTTTTTTTTTTTTTTTTTTTTTAGGTAGTTGTCAGCTACTTCTTTTGGGGTGTTGAACTAGAAATACAAAATTGCTTGAAGGCTCTAGTGGCAATACACGAATTTGAAAGAATAGTTATTATACTGTAAAATATGTGAAACTTTCAGGATTGTGCACTTTTTTCTTGTCTGCCTAGAATCAGTGAGAAATTGAACATTTATTTTCTCTTGTTTTCTTTAAGATCTTGAAAACTTTACAAGCTCCATGAGAGAAACCTACATGACACTACACCATGAGTGACAGTAAATGTGATAGTCAATTTTACAGTGTTCAAGTTGCAGATTCAACATTCACTGTACTAAAACGATACCAGCAATTGAAGCCCATAGGATCAGGGGCACAGGGTATTGTTTGGTGAGTAAAAAAATATTTTTCAACATAAATGCTATAAATTTGAAATGAAACTTGAATGTATTTCTGACAGAATAAAGAGGTGCCGGGATATCAAATACTGATGATAATTTCTCTGTCTCTTGCTGCAAGGTTATGGACTACATAGATTCTAGAATACTTGTTTGCTGTAGTTCATGTACTTTGTTTTTAGGGTAGAATAATACTTGGATAACTGTCTGATTTAAGATGGTCAACACATCTCCTTCTCCTTAACCATTTTATTTTTGTTCCTAGTTCTCCCATTCCCCGTGTAGTTTGCTATTCCAGTGTAAGGCATGACAATGAGATGGTGAGAGATTCTGGGTTTTACTCGTTTCTTCATCATGGCCCCTTTCTTCCCCCCCTTTTATTCCCGATCACTCCCCTCCGTTTCTAGGAGCCACCAGTGCAGTGCCTTGCCGTTAGCTGGCAGGACGAGGCAAGTCCATGTCATTGTCACTCCATGGATTAAGCCGGCAGGGATGCTGCGTGAGGGCTTGGGCTGGCCGGCTCCCCCTCGGTGGCACCTCAGCTCTGTGTCCAGCCTCCACTGGCCCAGGACGTGAGAGTCGTTAGTGTCATCCTGAACCTTAGTCTCTTGTATGGCACCACACCTCTGGGCCAGCTCAAGGTAAACATTTTCAAATGTTTTCTAGCCTGCAGCTATCCGTTCTACCCAACGTACTGCCAGCCCGTGTTTTGTTGGGCAAAGCTTGCGTGGTACCAGCAGAAAGGGTTATGCAGTTTCACAGATCCATACACAAGGGAGCAAAGAGTGTGAGAAACGCCCTAATGAGTGACTTTATGCGATGTAATCACAACGTGGTGGCTGTGTTTTAAACACAGTCTGCAGTTTTGAGTCTTCTGTGAATCCTGCAGAATAAGTGGGGTGACTCATACCCTATGAGCAACTTTTTGTACATCACTCCATGAGCCCATGTCCTTTTTCATTTTCATAAGCTTAGATGTACAGATATGAGAAAAAGTATATTTTCCTGGGAATATAATTTTTAAATGGTTTTGATATTCCTATTTCCCTGCTAATAGATGTGGAATAAGCACAATTAGAATGCCATATTTCATTCCTCTTTAATTGGTTGAGTGTGATTGAGTAGGCACACTAGGTCTTGGCCATCGGTGTTTGGATGAGGTTAAGTGTAGTGCTAATGTTTTTCTGCTACAAACATTCCTAACATTATATTAGTTCTAGAGGACATCCAGGAGATCAGGTTGGTTGTGATTTCTCCTTCTTTCACTGCAAGTGTATAACTTGTTTTCTATCTTGGGCTAAGCTTGCTTTTCCAAAAGAAGTTAGTGCAGTGTTAGGTCCCCAGCTTGGAACGAAGGGGTGAGTTGATGGATTTGAGTGCACTATTCAAGGAATGGCAGAATATAAAACGTTGCATAAATTTTCATCTTTGAAGTATCTGAAGACTTTCTTGTTTGGCGAGGAATTTCTGATACCAAGTGTGTCACTTCAGTTAGTCTGGATGTTTTTTTTCTCAAAATATTAATGTGAAACTCGCATCTCCTGTGAAGAATTGGTAATTTTTATTTTTTTTTGATATCAAAATACATATTTAAAAAGCATTTTTTTTCCAAGTAGATATAAAGGAACAGTAATGAAGGTAATTAAAGCACTTGAAAGATGTTAAAAAAAAAGAAAAAAGTTTTATTGCTATATGGAGAGTATTTCTAACATGCACTCTACCAAACAGACTGGGAGAGAAATAGGCCATTTATATATACAAAGTATATTTTTAAACAGGACCTTTCCCCTTTTATTCCTAAGTATTAATGTATTTGTCATAGTATATTTAGGATTGAATATTCACTTGCATGGAATTACTCTTCTCACCTTAAACTTCCAGGCATTTTTTTATTTTCTTGTCTTGAATTTCCTTGGATTTCCTAGCGAATGAGAGTGTCTGGGCAAATTTTTGTCATGCACTGCAGCAAAACTAACATCTTTTAAATGTTAAATTTAAAATTTAAAAGAGAGCATGTTTGAACTCTGGCGGTGTTGCAATAGTGTTTCAAGATACGGATATTTACTGCTTGCAAACTCTTTTTTTAGACAGTGGGGAAGGAATCAGTGGCATTGAATGCTGAAATAACAAATGGACTTCCTGTCAGTAGCCAAGGTGATAATGGGATAGAATCTGCTTTTGCTAAAGCTGTAGCTGATACAGTTGCCTATAGTTGCAATAAAAAAAACTACTCAGAATTCAAATGGTAAGGATGGAGGGGTTTTATTGCTTATCAGGAGAAGTCAGTTTAATACCAATTATCTTCATGATTTTTTTTTTCAAAATTGCATAATATTTAGCAGTGTACTTGATGGTAATAGAGAGTATATTCTGCCCCCTCCCTTGTATTTTTTTTTCTTTCTTTCTTTCCCACCTTAAATGGGAAATAAACTTTTCTTCCCCCTGCTACTAGTCCAGCAGGCAAAGCTTCACATTTTTCGAGATGCAGCACTGAGGTCATTCCCATGCAGTTTTGCAGAAAAACAGATAATGAGGTTAATTTTCTTCTAAGCACCGTTAATGCTTACAGTTATAGAAGATTCTCACACAGGAGTCCTGATGCATGTGGAATAGGTGCTTGCACTGCTGTGCCTCTGCTGTAAAAGAAGAAAAAAATTATTTTGGAAATAGTGAATGACTGTAAGGCAGCAATGGTATCTTCTTCCCCCTGCCCCAGGAAGCTTCCAAAGTATTCAGATCGTGCAGCTGAGGTGCTTTTCAATTCCAAATATATTAAAAGATTTTTAAACTTGGATTTTTTTTTTTTTTTTTGAGGTGTGTCTTGAGTCAGCAGATTTGGTTATATGGAAGCGTTGGAGAAGATTTCAGATAAGAGTTAGTGGCTTCTTTTTAACTTGTTTCTATTTTATAGACTGTGTAGGTTCTCTTTTAATGTTTCCTTTCTAAATGAAAAACAGAATATGTTAATGTAACCAGGTGGTTTCTTTTCCAAATGAGAAACAGAAGGTGTTAAAGTAATCAGCTTTGGGATGTGCATTGTTTCAAATCTTGACTTCTTTCATCGCTCTCCTCTCCCCGAAACAGATTTCTACTTATGTTGTTTGTCTTTGAAAACTTCTAGTGCTGCGTTTGATACAGTCCTTGGGATAAATGTTGCTGTAAAGAAGCTGAGTCGTCCTTTTCAGAATCAAACCCACGCAAAAAGAGCTTACAGAGAACTTGTTCTGTTAAAATGTGTCAATCACAAAAATGTAAGTTTGGCTTTATGGTTCCCTCTCTCACGAATACGAGTTGCTTTGCTCTCATAGCTACTGTTAGTAATCAAAGTAATGGAAAAAGGTGGCGAGACGAATGAGGAAGATTTGTGGTGAGAGGACAGTTCCTCGCAATGTGTGATGAAGTTTGCGGTGCAGTTTGTGGTGTTTGGAGGAGGAAGTGCCAGGAGGAAGAAGAGGCTGTTTGGGCAGTGGAGATGGGGCAGACTTCTTCAAGCTGCCCTTGCTGTGGAGCATCCTGCTCCTCCTGTCCAGGGGAGGCCTTTGGCAGAGGGTTGGTTGTGGGTTTGACTGTTCTAGCTGCACTGCAGTTAAATTTCCTGAGTTCAGGCAAGATTTCGTTTTATTAGAACACCAGTGTTTAACTGGCAGGCAGACAGGAGGATGGAACGGAATTGTCTGACATTTTGTCTGTAAACAGAAGGGAAAACACTATGTGCTTGCTTTTTTTGACCTTTTTCACTGAAGCTTTTTAAAACATGAAGCTTTATAATGTCAGTACTTGAATGTTCAAATACAAGAATATAAAGATAATGGGAATGTATTGCATTCTGATGCTAATATGAACTGGGAAACACTGAGTCCTCAGCATGCAGTCTCAATGATCCATTCACTTCATGGAGTCTGTTAATTGTTTATGGTTGATTTAAGAAAGTTTTTGGTGAAATTTTGGATTAGCAGAATAACTGCATTGTCCTCCTAAAAATTACTACTTTGCTTTAATTTTAGTAGTTCTAGAAATAATACATGATCATCTAAGTTGAGTGGGGTGGCCTGGAACACTTCTGTGTACGTGTTCCTGTGTACTTTTCTTGCACACCACATGCTTTTAAATGACAGATTATCACGCACTGCTGTTGGTAAAAAGGGAATACCTTCTGGGCGATAGAGAGGGAAATAGTCATAACTTAAAAACAAAAAAAAAATCAACCAGCCTTGTCTGCCTCATCCATGCTACAGTTTTGAACTTTTTTCAGCTAAGTTAAGTGAAAGTGAATACATCACCAGTGTGCACATGATTTCGAATAATATTTTCTGCAGATTTGTTTACACAAATTAATGCTCTTATGTTTATTTTTACTTTATAGATCATTAGTCTATTAAATGTATTTACACCGCAGAAGTCACTAGAAGAGTTTCAGGATGTGTAAGTACCAGCTTTTTGGTGTAATTCTTTTGACAAGCACTATAGGAGGATGGTAGCAGCTTTTATTAAACATCATTCGTGCTAGGCTTAAACATGATTTCTTAATTTTCATAATTTTCTCTTGTGCTTTAGATATTTGGTTATGGAGCTCATGGATGCAAATTTGTGCCAGGTTATTCATATGGAATTGGATCATGAAAGAATGTCTTACCTTCTCTACCAGATGCTGTGTGGTATCAAACATCTCCACTCAGCTGGTATCATCCACAGAGTAGGTACTATTAGATCACTAATAATACTCTTTATGAAGACACGTGTTCTTATGATAGTGCTGGAGGGTGAAAGCTGTTTCTTAAAAGTCTCCATTACATTTTTTTTTTCTGTGTTATTATTAAACCTGAAGATTTCCTAGCCAGCAATGAAGAGGTATACCGTAAATGCAACTCAAAACAGGCCACCTCTGTGGATGGTAGAATGTCATTTACAGTAAATTTTTATTGGTAATATAATTTAACTAATGCTGAACCAATTAAAAGAAAAAGCATGAGCAACAGCAGATGTTTCAAATTACTAGAGAATGTTTTTGAAAAAGAAAAAAGCAAAATAAAAAGACCTTTGAAGTTCAGGGGAAGATTTGTGATTAGATGAAAAATTTGATTTTGAAAAGAAGGCAGGAGTAGGAAAAGGATAGAGCTGAGATAGCACAGGAGAAATGGGACAGCAAAAGTCTGTGAGCTTCAGCTCTCACATCTGTTGTTAATTTGGCATATTGAAATCACATGCCCAGTGTTATGGCAAGATGAGGTAACAACAAATTTCCCTATCAACTGCTGCAAATGATTATTCTGTTATTTAAAGATTAAATTCTGGGTGGAGCATTAGGATCACCAATCTAACTGATGGTTCATGTGGTTTAAATGTACGTTTTCAGATATGAAACTTCCTTTAAATGAGATAAGGACACACACACACATATATATATGTGTGTGTGTATATGTATATATATGTGTGTGTATGGGTATGTAGTTGACATATGTTTGAGGAGGATACTAAAGTACCTGAAGAATACCATGGAATTTACCTAGTAAAATACTTAGGCTGTAACAGAATTAAATCTGCTTGTATGTGTGTCAGCTTCTGGTGATAATTTTTGAATAATAATACTAGGAAAATATCTTTTACTATACATTATATTCCTTTGGGTAGGATAATGACTTTTCCCATGGGGTGTAATCTCTTAAGATACTTTATCATTTTCCTTGCTCATTGATAGCTTTATACTTTCACTACATCATAGCAGATGGCTTATCTCTCATTAACAAATACATTTATTGATGCTTCATGTATTAGGTTGTACCTTTTCCTACACATATCTGGCTAATTGACACCCTGTGTCCCATATTCTGCTGTTAGTAGGGCACAGATACTAAATACAATCTGCTTCGCTGTGCAGCTATTACTCATACCCAAATCAGGTCTGCTAAATGTGTTAAGGCAGATTTCTGTATATGTCTAGTGTGTATGTACAATATGTAGCTGACTTTATTGTCAACGCATGGATAAATTATGATGGTGCAGGCAGTTTTGATTGCAGTTTTACATGAAATTTTGAGTACTTAGCTATGAAATGTTAACTTTTTTGTGTGTGTATCTGTACAAACCAGTATATACATCAGAGCCTAGATATTAAGTTCTTAGTGAAATGAACTGGTATATATTGACTTTGAATGAACTGGTGTATATTGACTTTGGAGGTAGGAATGTGTTTTTTGATATGTTGATCTTTCTGTTAACTGAAATAATTTGCTCTTAGGATTTGAAACCCAGCAACATAGTAGTAAAGTCAGATTGTACACTCAAAATCCTTGATTTTGGACTGGCAAGAACAGCTTGTACTAATTTTATGATGACACCCTATGTAGTAACGCGGTATTACAGAGCACCAGAGGTTATCCTTGGAATGGGATATAAAGAGAATGGTAAGTTGCTGGACTAACAGCTTAAATCTTTTGTTTAAAGCATGTCTGTCTCAGAATATAGGTCTGAAAAGTGGGTGGCTGGTTCCCTTCTTCCCCCCTCCTCCCCAATGTGTGTTATCAAAACGTGTTAACCAGGATATTTCAGACAACAAATTACACTCCTGGTCATTTTGGAGTGTATTAATACTTTTCTGCTCTGTGTGCCTCTCCATTTCACTTGTACTGTTCTTTCTCACACTGATCTTATTTCTTTGCTTGTGTTGTCCTGTTGCCATGTTTTCTGTCCGATGAGAAAGTGATATTTGAGATGCTTCTACTCAATGGCTGCTGAAAATATACCCATCTATATATAAATAAATAAGTTTTATTAATGTGATGTGTGGTCTGAAACCCCGTATCCCCATGTGCCCCCTTCTGTGTCTTGGATCACTTTATTCATATATGTTTGAGATCCCTAGAACAGACCGTGTCTGCTCTCTTAAACATGCATTACACTTAAAGAAACTGGGTCTTCTGTTATTAGAAACGATGACTAGACTATATTGAATGTTCAGCCAGTAAAATGGGTGCCCAAGATATTACTGGGGTCTAACCTGCTGTTTTTATTTTTGTTTTTGTGGAATAAAATGCTGCCTCCTTTGGGCTTCTAACCTATTATGCCTGTTTGCTCTGTCACTATATGCAGGGGTTTGGAAAGGGCATACTATATATTTTTATATTATTTGTATATATTTTTATATATAAAATGTGTGTATGTTTAACTCTGGCTGTGTAATACAACAGACTAACAGGACCTTCCTGAGCCACTGATCAGGAAAATTTGCACTGATGAACAGGGCAGCTTGTGGTTTGCTAAGTGTAAATGTGGATCAGAACTTTAGTAGAGGCTGCTCTGGATGGGACAAAAATAATTTATCTGCAGGGCTGTAGGAGTGCAATGTGAGCTTACAGGTAAAGATAACTGTGGTATTTAAAAATTCTTTAATTTTTTGTCCTTGTTGCACCTAACAAATGGTAGTGGATATCTGGTCTGTTGGGTGCATTATGGCAGAAATGGTCCTCCATAAAGTCCTGTTCCCAGGAAGAGATTGTATCCTTCGTGGTGGTTTCAGAAATGTAAATATTAGTTGTGTTTTACAAAACACTAAGATCTTTAACAAGAGTCAGTTGGTGTTGATGTGATTGAACTTTCATGTTAGTAGTTTGGTTTTCCACATTGTTGTGTTTTACTGTAGATGCTAGACTCCTTTGTTTTGTTTTCCCTCACTTTTGTTCATGATACTTCATAATTTGATCATTTCATTTTTACTTTCAGTTGATATCTGGTCAGTTGGGTGCATCATGGGAGAATTGGTGAAAGGTTGTGTGATATTCCAAGGCACTGATCGTATCCTTCCCTAGTCATCCTTGAGCTCCATTCCACTTCCAACAGAAACAGAATTATTTTGATCTGTTTAGGTATAAAAGCATTAAAAAAAGAATCTGCAATCACGGTTTAGTAGATCTCCTGTAGTATTTGAAATTAGTGTCATTAACCAAATTGTTGAGTGTCCCATTTAATTTTCTCCGATTGTATTCAATGTAATTTGTACTGGTTGAATCTGTAGCATTTATAGTAAGATCTTCAGCTTTTGTAGCTTTAAAAGGATCCTGCTAGACTAAAACTATAAATAGCAGTAAGTATATTTTCTTACTATTATTCTTTGTAGATAAGTGTTATAAGCCAAAGCCTAAAGTTATTTTTTACAAATGCATGGATTTTGCTTCCTGTTTGTTTAAACAGTAAACTTATTTTTTTATTGTACAATTTTCTGAGTTTCAAACAGATTTCTTTTTTCTTGCTTATTAACATTTGCTGGACAGCAGTGTCCCAACTGCAAAAACACTGCATGAGATTTTTTTATTATTAATCTTATTTAATATTAAAAAGAAAAACTTTTCTTTTGAAACTCTTTTCATTTTATGAAAATTTTATTTTGGTCTTTTTTATAAGAGTATCATTTCTCCTTCCACCCTCCAAATTTGTCTTCAGAAAATTGTGTCTTCCTATGCAGTAAGAACTGTAGGAAATTTTACTATGAAATGTACATATACACCTTTATACATGATAAATCTGAAATATCAGTAGCACATTACTGGATCAGAAACAAGATTTTGCTTTATGTTAAGTGAACAGAAACAATCATTTGATAAATTATATATTTTTAAAATATATTTGGTATATTTCAAGAAACCTAGCTTTGCAATTACAAAAACCACTTCTTCATCCTGTGTAAGGAAGAAAGAAAATCTTGCGAAGGAGTGTGGTAGAAGTAAATGTTCAAGACCGATAAATAAACAGAATCCAGAAGATATTATTAAACCACAATTGGCAGCCTATGGCTCTGGGTTATAAGGCACAGCAGATAGTTGTGGTCCAGCATTTTGAGGCAAGCACAGCATTTTTGCCCATCAGCAGGCAAAAGTTGGAGCACGCCACTTCAAAATTTCACGTGTAGTTCACAAAATCTTTTCGTACATACCTAACTTTTTTAGTAATGGACTTTTGGACTTCCAATTTGAATGCCAAATTTCATGACACTAATCTTCAGCAGGTGATAATGCATTATTTAGTAAGACAAATGATTAAGTATTTTTGTTTTTCCACCTTTCTTCATTTCTATACTTATTGTTTTATCTTCTAAAGCCTTCAGACCAACCTAACACAATTCTTCATGTACGTTGTGTCTTTCACCTGCATGTTAGCATGAGCTCCTTTTATGAAGACATGAAGGAAATTTTGTTCATACTTGTTAAATTTTATAATCGTACGTTATCAGTAGGAGTGCATTGCTGTAGTGTTTTATTTATTAATTATCTGCTCTAAAATTTGGCTTTGGGTTCCCTTTAATGCCAAACACTGGCAGCTTTTTATGTTTTTGAAATTTTGGAATCCCAACTTACAGGATGGATGCAAAAGCACAGGATTTTGGACATTTCTTAGAGGATGGAAAAAAAATCTTTATTATAACTGTGTGAGGACTCTTTTTTTTTTGTTTTTTTTTTTTTAAAACCTTCCCTTCTTCCAGAGCCCCTCAGATTAGGTAGGCAGACCTGATATGGAGGGGGTGGTTTTGTCCACAGGCTGCCAGGTTATTCCCAAGGCATGTTTTCTATTTAAATCATGATTTTTCTCCCAGTTGGGTTTCTAGTGATCATAACTTATTTTCAAGATCAGCCTTATTTCATGAAAATATGAATTTTTCTTTTTTTCAGTATTTTTAGTGTGCTTTGAAGGCATCCATCTGAAACAGTTATTATTAGTAAATTGGTGTTGGTCAAAGTGTTTTTTTTTTTTCCCCTCTTTTCTAAAATAAGTAAGTAAAGCTTCATCACAGTATAATTTGATGACCTGACTAACCACACTGCTGCTACCCAAAAAGAATCTAAGCTGGTGGTGGTCTCACAGAAGTCAATTTTCCAGGTAGGAACAAAATTTCCTGGTGTGTGTTAAAAGGTTTATTTGTATGTGCCTTATTTTAGCATGAGAGTTTAATACTGTTGACCTTTTTTATTGTGATATGCTTTTTCCATTGCAATATATTAAATAACCCAATATAACTTTAAACCTTTGTATTAAAGTTTTTAAATGTTTAGCATGGAGCAAGGAATATGCATATATTTTTAGTTGTAATTTTGGCATGTTAACTGAATTAAAAACACTTTTTTCATCAATACATTTTAAATGCATCTTAGCTTAAAGTGCAGCAAGTTTGTGATATTTTTGTTGTAGAATCTGCCTATATTAGCAGGCTAGTTATGATAGATTAAAATGCTGTAGATTGTGGTTTTAAATGTGGAGGATGGTCAGACTCTGGCATTGTGTATTCTTTTAATCAGAGCAACTGTAAAGTGCAAGTCTGAGCAAACTTACATTGTACTAGTATTTCTGATAGTCTTCTCTATGTTTTGTTAACGTGATGACTTGGAGCAAATTTAAGTATCTAAACCACATTCCTTATGTGCAAATCAAATGCTCAGAGGTGAGAGAGGGAAAAGGGATAGTCCAGAAAAAACATGAAAATATTTTGTAAGTGCAATTCCTGCAAAATACTTCAAGTCTGAATTTAAGGGCAGAAAAATCTTTGAGTCTTGCACTGGTGCACTTTAAATCAAACAAACCCTCAAATTTGGATTTCTTGTTCAGCATTACTAATTTACTAAAATTCTGAATTTTAAATAGTTTCCAATTAAAAAAGAAAAACAATTCTTTAGGGAATATGCAGGAAAGTCCTTTACACTGAAGATAGTATATTTACTTTGGGGCTTTTTATGTTTCTTTGCCTGCCTTCAGAAATCTTCCTTGTGGTGGCACTCTACTGCGGAGGACTCAGTCTTGCTTGTTTTGTTTTCAGAGTCTCCATCGAACAAAGTTCTTTTGTTGTGGATACAGTAGCTCAATAAAGAGTTCATTTAGACTCTTTAAAGTACTGTATTCGAAACTAGCTGATAGATATTAATGAGTGACAGATTTAAAAATAATGCATTGTGCAGCACTTCTAGCCCATCCTTACGTTAGGATTATGGAATCTGAATTCCGTACTGATATTAGTCTCGGGTTTTGCATGACAGCTCAGCTCAGAATGCAGTTGCTTCTAGAATGAAGTTTGTATCACTGTCCTTTGTTCAAGTGTTCACTTTTCAGATTTCTGTAAATGGTATTTTTATGTAGTGCAGACTTGAAATACTTCAGCTGATTTTTCCTAAAGATATGGTGCAGATATTGATCAATGGAATAAAGTTATTGAACAGTTAGGAACGCCGTCAGCAGACTTTATGAAGAAACTACAGCCTACGGTGAGGAATTACGTAGAAAACAGACCAAAATATCCTGGTATTAAATTTGAAGAGCTCTTCCCAGACTGGATATTTCCATCAGAATCTGATCGTGACAAGTTAAAAAGTAAGGAGAGGGGGGTCTTATCTTTTTAAAGATGTGCCTTTAAAATGTCTACAGTACACTTGGAACAGGTGTCCACACTAATAGAAGTTGCAACTTGCTGTTTCTTTACTTTATGGCATATCCTAAGGTATGTCATAAAGAATTATATTAATAATAGCTATTGGATAAAGAATTATTTCCCTGTTATTAAAATTCTGTGATTTTTCAGACAAAAGTAGTCAAGCAAATGCCACCAAAATTAGATAACCATATATCACATTAATCCTTCTGTAAAGAAAAAGTAATTTGATATCATAAAATTAAACTTTTATTGTATTAGTTTGTGCTTTTAAAAGCCTATTAAATCTTTCAGTCTTTCATGTTCAAATTGTGACCCATGTAACAGTAGGACTGTTAAAAAATTGAGGTTGATTTGCAGTCTCTGTTTAGTAGTATTTTGAAATAAAATTTACATTAAAAGATGGTGACATTGCTCTTAAAATACAGCCCACAGCCCTACACACCCTCCCCTTTGTGTCTGTATATGTATGTGTAATAGTGTAGGAAGGACTGGGTCTCTGGGCCTGCCCCCTCAAGGCGTGTGCTAATCTTTTTAGCAAGATGGGGACAGTTCAATTAAATCAGTGCTCAATTACAGTTATTTGATATTATAGAATTAAACTATTCTGATATCACTAACAAACGGAACTTGTTAGAAAGGTTCCTTGCTGAAGAAATCTGTTGCATTGCATGGTGTCTGTCCCTAATATGTGTTTTGTGTCAGACTTCAACCTTTACAACTCTTATGTGTTGTTTTTTTAATTTTTTTTCCTCTAGCCAGTCAAGCTAGAGATTTATTATCAAAAATGCTTGTAGTAGATCCGGACAAGAGAATTTCTGTAGATGAAGCCTTACGTCATCCTTATATCACTGTCTGGTATGATCCAGCTGAAGCAGAAGCTGTAAGTTTGCATTTATTAAAAATTATTTTTAAGGTATCGGTGTGGGTGGGTGCTTTTCTCCTGCTCCTGCCTCATCAGTAAAGGTTCAGGAGCAGAACCAGCTGAAAACTAGCCAGTAAGGTAGATTTCATACAGTTTTCTAACTTGCTGCTCCCATTAGAGGAAGAGTTGCCTATGGTAATAATCCAGTGCTTTTTGCAAAGTGGACTTTCTCTGTGATCGTGTCAGGCATTTACAATGACTCCTAAAGAATTTTTCAGTGTAATTAGAACTTTCCAACACTTTCTGGAGCTGTAAAGTGACTGTAACTTGGAGCTGTTGGGAATAGACTGCCAAAGATGAAAGTAACAAAACCCTGAGAAAATTGCTGCTGTTTGTTTTTGTGCTATGATTGAGTGGGTTAGTCTGACATGGCAAGTACACTAGAGACTTTGGTTTTTTTGTAGCCTCCACCTCAAATCTATGACACACAATTGGAAGAAAGAGAACATGCAATTGAAGAATGGAAAGGTAAGAAATGGGGATTGATTTAAGCAAAAGAATAAATAGCATTGAGGTATAACTATCAATGAGACCTTTACTGTTAGTCCAAGTTTCAGTACAAGGTTGATAGATGTTTCCACTGACTTGGAAAGTCACTTTTTTTTTAAAGAAATAACTTTGATTTGAGGCACCAGTTTTGATGTATTTTTTTTGTTTAGGGCATGTCTGCACAGGTACCCGTGAGTCTAGGTTGCATTAAGTCAGTTAAATCTAATTGGTTACTTTTGCAAGTCTTTTACTCAAAATTAAAGGGGCTTTAAGCTATTTAAATATTATGGAAGACTGTTTCTCCAAATGACATCAAGACTGTGGTGTATATTTATACAAGCTACGTGAGTTAACTGCAGGTGTAACTGAAAGTGCCCATGAAGGGCTGCGGTAGGAATTGTGCCTTTCCTCTGGACAGAGGTGAGGTAGGCGCCTTGAGTGTCCCCTACTCTGGACAAAGGAAACAGAACTGGATGGTCCAGTAACTTTAATGCTCTGTGATATTTTGTTCATGTGCCTGTATTTTAGAGCTATTCCTTATTGTGAATAAGAGTTGTTCTTGCAATACTTTAATTGTTAGTGTAATCCACTTGAAAATTTCCAGACTTTCCTGAAAGTCTCCATGAATGTTTTCTTTTCAGAACAAAGACATCTGTTGATACTGTATTCTTGCTATCAGAGAAACTAAATTGCTCGCTAGAGGTTACCAGTACTTTTTATTTAAGGCTAAATCTTTGGTTTCCTTTTTACAGCTAACTTCAGTGCACTTTGGCATGGGTTTCTCTGTTTATATTTAAATGATTGACTATTTAGTTTATGAAACATTGATTTTTGTACATGCTGAGTATGCTGAACACTCTGTGGTCTTACAGTGATCTTTCTGTCTCTTCCTCCATCTCTTAAGAATTAATATACAAAGAAGTAATGGATTGGGAAGAAAGAAGCAAGAATGGTGTGGTAAAAGATCAACCCTCAGGTTAGTCATTGTTTCAACAGTTAGCTTCTATAACGGTGATACACAGGGTTGGCCGGTTGCATTACTGAAATGAAGAAATTGCACTTAATTCAGGTAGGCAAAATTTCCTTTGCTCAGCGCTATTCATTCTGGTCAGCTCTTGAAATGTGAAGCAGTTTTACATTAGTATAACTTAGGAAATAAGTTATAGGAGAGCTGCCTTAAGAAGCTTTTTGTGTGTAATGCACTGCATTGTATATTCACTACCTTTTCCCCAAAGCATTCAGTCATCAAATGAGATGTCTGGTATCAACTGTTAAATAAATAACTTTTATGCTGAATGCTTATTGTGTGGCTCTGCATGAATGTGTCCATTTCATGTAGGGTTTAACATCTGTTGGCCTCCTTATTTTATAAGCAGCTTATAGCGCAAAATATTTGTCCTTGACTGAATTCTTGATATTTGCTGTTTTCTTGGTTCAGTAGTTAGAATATAGTATGGTCTCCCATGAGCTGTCACTATTAGATCTTTCAATATTCAGATAACTGTTCATCAGGTAACACAATTACATATGTATTGATGTGTATGCATTTTTACATATGTATGTACATGCATATATGCACACACATATGTGTGCATAGATACTGTCCCTCTAGAGGAAAAAATGTATAAATAGGAGTCTCTTAATATCCTAGTCAGGTTTTGAGTGCTAAGGAGTTTCATGTTGGTTACTTCAGTAATTTATTTCACAAGAACTTCAGTGGAGAAAGTGATGCTCAGAGCCTGAAAGCACGGTTATTTTACTTGTAATATTGTCTTGCCTCAGATTTTATTATGTTTGGTTTACTTAGCACAGATGCAGCAGTGAATAGCAACACCAGTCCTTCCCAGTCATCATCTATCAATGACATTTCATCCATGTCAACAGAGCAAACATTGGCTTCAGATACAGACAGCAGCCTCGATGCCTTGACAGGACCCCTTGAAGGATGCCGATGATCAGCCAGGATTGCAGACTTAACTTTGGAAAAGAACTCTTGCTTCCATTGGGCCTGAATTGCTTGTAAGTTAATGGAACCAAGTAGAAAAACTCCATGTTCTGCATGTTCTACTGAAGTAATGCCTGTATTTTTTACTCAGTTGTTATAAAACTGCCTGCTTAATGTTGTAGAATGAGAGCAAATCAACATCTAAAGAACAAAAAATCTAAATTTAGACATTGTTATAGGCTTTTCTTTGTTCCAGCCTGTTTCAGGTGAGCAGTTACAATAGACTTATAGCTAATAACTCCTCTTGAGTGGGTTTATGACTTTACAGTTCCAACTGGTAGGCTTCTGTGATGCAAATGGTTGTTTACATTTTTAGTGCAGTATTGCTCATCAGTAGGTTTTCTTGAATGTATAGTCTCTATGAAGTATGTTTAAATGTGACTGCAGCAATTTGCTTTATTTAACTACTGGGTGTTACATGTGAGTGTTAACTCATATTGAGCGCTCTCAGTACCATAGTTAAAGGGCAGTTACTCTTCTACATAGCACTTTTTTATTGAGCCTTTTCTGTCTTCACTTCCCAATGTTTCTGTCTATCTTCTTGTAGAAGAGATGAACGTGAACTTTAAAGATCATAGCCATCGCTTCATATTTCACTTATGAATGTGTATGTGTCTTTGGCTCCTTTTCGTTATTAAAAAATGAAAGGGAGATACAGTGGCTTAACTCAATCTTAAGAGAGTTTTGTTGAGTGACGTATCTGTGAGGCAGTGCCTGTTTAGAAGAAGGGAGAGTGCTAAATTTTCTGTACCTTTCTGGCTTGTGAGACTGGTCCTTTAACAAAAAAAAAAAAAAGGGAAATGAAATCTGTGATGCTCTTCATTTTTTCCCTGGGTACATTGTACCTAGCGAGTTTAAGACACAATGTGATAGTAGTTTTGAGTAATTGGTCAGCTAAGCTTATTTGTCGTACCCTTTACTTAATATAGTTAAAGGGTATTCCAAACTTAGGAAAAGGTCTTATATTCTGGAGGAGGAAAACATACATTTTCTAAAGACAGTGTCAGAGGACAGGAGGAAACTACCTGTTGTTTCACTAAAGGCTTATCATTGCAGTCTTCAGAATCAGGTAATACAAATGTTGCCTCTTGCATTGAGTTTTAATTAAGAACTCAAAATATTGAGTTCTTAGAAAATGTGTTTGCAATAGCGTAGGACTAAAATTACCGAATACTACACATCTGTGTTGTACATGTTCACTTCGGAGCACACAGGTGTATAAAACCTTTTGCTAAAGGATCTTGTGTGTATGTGTGTGTGAGAGTAAACAATATTACTATAATAAAAATGAAGAGATACGCAAGATGAGGTAAAACACCACTTTAAAGGCACTGTTGATCTAGATACTGTTGACTTAAATACTTTACACTCTGTAAAAGAAAGGAGAATGTACTTGTAATTCCTGGCCTTAAGATTTGAAAAACAGTAGCCTCAATGCAAACATTGCTTTTAGATTAGAATTGTACACATGTTTTTAAACACTTGATTTTTTTAATAGCAAATATTCAGTTTTAGAATTTACTATCCCAGAAAGTAAAAACCATCATTATATTAAGTACTCTAATAAACCTCCAAACTGTCATCTGGCTTGTTGGAATTTTTAGCTGTGTTTAGCTGAAGTGCAGGAGTTTGGTTTATCTTTGGATGCTGGTGGTGTATGTGAAGGGATTTTAGTACATTTTGTCACTGGAACAAACGCTTAGTACTGTCTATTACAGCAGTGCAGGTTAGGCTGTTCTTTTTTTATTATTATTATTATTCTGATTATTTCTGTGGGCTAAAGTTCAGGACACCTATTCAAAAAGAACATTAGTAAGTTCAGGTCAGCTGTGATTTATCTCAGTCCTTTACAAGCTAGCAAAGGCACGGACGCTATAGAATGAAACTACATAGAAAATTTGGGTATATTAGCATGGACAATCATCAAAGCATAGGTACCTTTTTGAGAAAAAACTGTCAGTTAACAGTGACAGGGTGATGCTAAAGGCATCTATAAAGGGGTGATGTTTCTGACAATGGATACTCAGCGCTGTTTAAAAAACTGTGCAGATTGGTGATCCAAAATTACTGACTAGTTTTTTAAAACCTATTTTAAGTTGTGTTTTGCTTTTGTTGTTTCGTAATAAATCTTGTTGCGAGATAGTAGGTTACAGCATTTTACACACTGCATTTTATATTCCTGTGAATTCTTTTTCTGTGTGTGAGCATGAGGGGCTGAAGTCTTGAGCAGTTGATGAAATCTGCTGCTGCAACAACCGCAAAGCAAATGCATTTGCCTTCCTGACACGGTAAATGACTAGACCACTAATAACTTGCTTTCTGCCAGCTTTATTCTAGGCTGTAATCCAGTAATTGCTGGATTTGGCTTTTCAGGATTTTTGGGGGGTTTGCAGTGGGGAGGCAGAGTAGTTCTTTCAGTTTAATCACTCTGTTTCCTCACATACTTTGGATGCACCAAGTTGAATTTTTCATATTGCGTTTGAACTGATTAGGACATGGAAGTTGGACCAGATGACAGCCAGGTCTTTTGCAATCTGAATTATTCTATGATTCAAATTTATCTTTTTTTTTTTTAATATGCATAACTGATTTTATTGTAGTGGAACTGATATAGGACATTCTCCTAATATAACTTGATCTTGGAGTTAAAACAGCTGTGAGGTTGACTGAACTCCCTTGTAAATCTTCCTGTAGGAAAAAGCAATCTCTTTTTTTATGTCTTCTTGCTATGGCACTCATTGATGCTTCAGATTTTTACACAACTGTTGCTGTCTTGGAAGCATGCATGAAATGAGAAAAAAAAATGTGAATATTGTGGTTTTGATTCCAGTATAATTTTTTTAATTGCTAATAAACTGAATCAATGTCCAGCTCTATGCAGAATGTACACATAGAAATGCATGCAGAACAGACGCATGCGAAAGTTTGCATACTATTTCAGTGTGCACATATAGACTGTAAATGCACTGCATGCAGATTTTATACATTAGTTGTACTCCTGACTGCCAGTTAAGTTCAGTGCCCCATTTTGTGAAATGGTCTTTAATGCGGTAAGAACCTCATCACTGGTAGAGAACAAAGTGCACATGTAATTTGACAATGGTTTAAAAGCTGAGTTTGGTGTGCAATAGAATCGCTTTTATTCCTAATGTTAAAATCATGTATGTAAAGTGATGCCATTGACTATTTTTTTTTGCACTTTGTCATTTATAAATATTTATATGTATTTAAAGATTAAGAGTATGTGTGTGTATGTGTATATACATATATATAAAATGCTTAGTTCTGTAAACATGAATGTTACTTTTCAGTATGAGAGGCTGTATAGTGTTAACACTATTGCAGTATACATGATTTATGAAATATATAATTAAAGAAAAAGTGATGGTCAGCATAGATGCAATCTGTATTCTTAACTGCTCACCTGAAAAGAGGGCTCTGTGGCTATTAACCAGATATTTACCTGAAATATTATATTAAATATGAACACTGAGTAGCTGCATGGCATTGCAGAAATGGAGTATGTTTTAAAAAGTTCATTTCATCTGTGCTTGTATCACTTTTCCTCAAAAAAAAAGAAACTTAAAGAAGCCAGCCACAATAAAATGTGTATTAGAAGCCTGCAGGCGTGCTTTGAGGAAATACTGTGATATGAGAGGTTTGTTTTTTATAGAAAATGATGAAATCTAAGAAACAAATGTTGAAATAAGGCTTTGTCTGCACAGATCACTTAAAATAAACTAGTCTAATGACTGGAAACTAAAGCAAACAGCCTTTGAAATTTTGTATTTCCTTTCTGATAAGGGATTACGTTTCCTTATCGAAAGAATTTCTAGTTAAGTTTGAGTTTTAACTTTTAACCAGTTGGTTGGTAAGTTTCAAAAACTGTTAGGGACCAGACTGCTTTGGGGTCTTCTGTCTTTTTAAGTCCTAACAGAGTATACGTGTGTTTATGCAAAATTAAAAAAGCAATTCCATATTTCTCTTTTTCCTTCCTAAAGGAAGGACCTTAAATACTAAATCATAATCCTAAATTGTTATCTGGATTTGATTGTATTTGGCTTTAAAAAATCATAATTTTATGAATGAAGTAGGTTGAAACATTGAAAATACGTCCTGAGACTCGGAGAACAGAAGGAAGGGCCCTTGGCAGAGCACTCCCTGGCTTGGCGTGTGCTGGCGGTTCAGACCTTCACGTGCAGACAAATCTTTACTGAACGCGCTGCTCTCTTGGGATACAGGTTCAGCCTTGCAGCAATCTACTCTGGAGCGTTTCCTTGGGATGGTGACACCTTAAGTGTGGGGGGAAGCTGAACAGCCTTTGTCTGTATATTCTATGTACGTGATATGGATTCTATCAGGGCTTGATGCTAAAACCTAGTGATACGATATCCTGGGAACCAAATTCTTGGATGCCTGTTGCTGTAATTCCTGCTCAAAACTGGTTTTGATCCAGGGATGCAGAATTTGGGCTTACGTTCCCAGTGATCAATCCCTGTCTCCAGTAACTTCTTTGCTTTTCCACAGCGTCTTTGACTTTTGAAGTTTGACAGAAAAAAATGAACTTTGGCTGACTATTTAACATATATTTTAGTTTGTCTATTACGTAAGTAATAGTGATGCTCTAAAGCTTATTACACAACTTATTTAATCAGTTTTATTTTTGTCCACTCTGCATGCTAAAAGTGTCTGGAGCTAAAAAGGTTTCAAGTAAATGACCTTTTCTCATATTAGTATTGGAGAAAAGTGGAGGAACAAACACTATTTCCATTTGTGTTCTATTAAAAAGACTATTTTTGTAGCAAAAACTTCAATTGTTAATTTCAATCCCACAGTCTTGCTTTGTGCATATGAATATATCTGGGTCCGCTATTTCAAACAGTATATGTATAACAAGTCAAGTATAAAATTAAAATAATAAAATGCACTCTTTTGAGATTTGTTATTGAAAATATGGCAATTTATTTTGGTTTCATAAAAATTCAATACAAAATAGAGAAAATACATTTAGCTATTAAGCTTTTTATTTCTGGATGCTGCTGCTTAGTTTTTGAGAAGGTGCCTGCAGTTTTGCACAACAGAAATCAACCTAATGGGTTTGAAGCACTTGAGGATTCTTCTAAATGCAACCCACTTATAGTTGAGCGGAATAACATTAAAATCATCTAACATGTTTAATTTTTGGTTGGGCTCTTTGTAATTCTTTTGGATTTAATCAGCACATTATATTTGAAACTTTTCAGAGATGTAGAAATAAATTTAACTATATGGTAAGAGATCTTTTGAGAAACATGTCTATTCAAATGCTCATGGGAATGATTTGAGTAGCCATCTGTTACATAAAGATACAGCAAAGTCAGCTGGGAGCGTTAGGATTTTTTCCTCAAACAAAATCCTTTATTAACTATTCCCTGTATTTCAGAAGTTTGTGCAGGTTATGGTAAGGCCAGAACAAGATCGGGGCTCTGCTGTAATAGGTGCTACATGAGTAGTGTAGGAAGCCACTGTCCCTGCTCTAAAATATCCAAAATTGAAACCTGGCCCTTCCTGGGGCCTCCTGGCTTAACCCGTGTGTCCTCGTTTCCTGGAACGGGTCCTTAATTCAGCACCTCCTAATTCCTTAGGATAACAAAAGCAGGGAGGAAAGTAACCAAGTTATCCCTGCAGAACTGCATTGCATGTTACCACCTGAAGCAGCAGTGTTTGCTCTTCGCTGATGAGAGCTAATGAGCGCCCGTGAGCAGATCTTGTTGCACTGTCTTCTAGTGGGAAAAACTGCTTTTGAAAGAACAAGAGTGTCATTAGCTTTTCTATGAATTCAGATGCATAAATTGGTGCTAATTTTTTAAAGAAAACAGATGGTTAGCAGCATATTTGTCTGTTTTTTAATATCTCTATTTTATTAAATGGTGGCAAAACAAACTTTATAAGGTAATTTATGTGTCTTCAATTTCATCAGAAGAAAATGCCCAAATTTTTCTAAAGTAACATGGTTAATGCTCCACGGTAGCTACTGCTGCTTTGGAGCTCCTGCTTTCAGGTGTGTTAGGCACTAATAAAATGAGCACAGAGAACATAGCAGTACATGATTACCTTGCCTTTCTTTAAAATACATGATGTTTTTTACAGGTGTTTTAGCAGTTTAGTGCAATCAAGATACCAGAGTAAATCACATATTCACCTGTGTGCAGTTAACTTAGTACTGTAAAGTCTGGTCATTAACCTTAGAAAGATCATACAAATGTTCAGCTCTTTTCAAGAGGGGATAATGCATAACTGACTTCTCATACCAATATAACTGCTGATACCTGGGAAGACATTCTGTAAGAGATTACAGTAGTCCAAGTCCTGTGTCATGAGACCCAGTTTTATCTAAACCTTCAGTAACGCCCCCAAAGCTGTCTGCTCCTCAAGGATTTCTTTTGCAGTGTTTTTACCCCTTCAAAGTGCTTTGCGTATCTTGCCTGGGCCCTTTTTTCTGCATTCTGTTTACCAAATGTCACAAAAAGTAGCATCAAGCCCTATTACCTGTGACAGTGTTGAGTTTATGGCCTTAATTTAATTAACTCGCTTACAGAATGGTATATAATTTCAGAAGAAAGATGTGCTTTGGAGTCTAACTGTATAGATACATGTGGCCTCTTCTGCCTATGAAATCAGACTTTGATTGTCATATCTCATCCTCGATGCTTGTGCAATAGGAACATGTTCCCTTAGTGCAGTGGCTACTTTGTCTGATGCTGGACTTTGTTTTTCAGGATGACTAAAAAGTATTTTTTTTCTTTTTTATGGACAGCAATCATGCTTCCTTCATTCTGGTCTGTTTTTTAATGGAAAGTAGAAATTTCATCAAGAAAGCTGTCAGTACCTAATTCTGAAGTGCTAGTTGTAGTCTCATTCTGAACTGTTTTGTTTTTTTTTCCAAAAATCTTGTCATGAAACACCAATACTAAAGCCACTGTAAAATTACAATAAATATGTATACTTGAACAATGTGAACAGTCTCTTTCATTTACTATAGCAGGAAGATTTGTATTTCTTTGTCTTGTGCTGAAGTGGAATATGTCTAACTGAAAGGATGCATGTTTAATAGTTATCTTAAAAGAAAGTTTGTTACTCTCCTAGTTCTCAAGTAACCAAAAAGTATTAGTATGAAAAATACATTAATATTAAGGAATTGGTTGGAGCTGCTTTCTCAAACAACTAGAAAACTTGGATACCCAAGGGCATTCCTTGTTAATGTTAAACCTTTTCTTTATATTTGCTCCAGGCAGGGCAGGTTTAGAAAGATAAAAAGGGAAGGAATTGAAAACAAGATCCAAATAATTTTTGAGGAAAGTGAAACTTCAGGAGGAAAAGAATATTTTTCATAGTAATAGACTCCCGAAAGATGCAAAGTGAAGGGAAGTGTGGAAAAAAGAAATGAGGAAAAGAATTTAAGTACATGGAGTTCAAAG
Organism: Crypturellus tataupa; assembly: GCA_034781795.1. Classification (NCBI taxonomy): domain Eukaryota; kingdom Metazoa; phylum Chordata; class Aves; order Tinamiformes; family Tinamidae; genus Crypturellus; species Crypturellus tataupa. Next base: position 4,317,006 of record JAWLRI010000995.1, read on the forward strand.
CCTGCTCAGTGCGAAGGTAAGAAAATAAATCAGTTTTGGTTCAGTGATGCACGTTTGGAGACTGGAGCTGCTTCATTCCGGGAAAACTGTGAGGTGAGATGGCATTTTCTGATTCGCTCCCATCTTCTTCCTCTCCCCTTTCTGGGAAAGAAGGGAAAAAGTCTGCAAGGTCGGCGGATACCTCATTGCTGAGACATTCAGTAAGCAAGTGGTTGGCTACTGTTACATTTAATCTTTCTGAAGCCAATAGTAAATCACGTGCTTGTTTTTCTCATACAAAGTGTGACTGTACATTCAGTTCGCGTGCTTGTATGCACAGCAGGTTCGAGTATGCAGTTTAGCGTCAATGCTGACATTCAGACATAAGGAAATAGTTTATTTTGCAGTGGGTAAGAGGGCCATGATTGTTTTCTTGGTGCTTCAGTGTGTCCAGGTTGCCAACCAGCTATCAAAATAGTTTAAACCGTTACTGTGTGGAGAGGAGCGGCGAGAGGGAGAGATCTGCTTAAGAGATGACCCGGGGGGAGTCTGCAGGGCCAGTTCTCGTGAGCAGCATCCCCAGCTGGGAGCCTCCGTGACCGACCATCACCCAGAGAAGAGGCTTCCGAAGGAGCCTCCTCTGCGAAGGAGGAGCCTTTCGGTGAGAGGGCAGGAGTTGCACTAAACTTCTGCATCTTAACCTTGGGGCCATGTGAGGGTAGTGATGTTAACTGTAGATAAGTATAAATATATTGTTTCTTTTTTCTTTATATTTGCGTGTAACTGAGCAAATGACTTTAATTTTGACTTCTAGGGTGACTAATAAAAGCACAGCCCAATAAGCATCCCTTGTCACTTTGGTATTTACTGTATCAGTATGAGACTCAAAGCTGGCCAGAAAATACCAGGGTGCTTTTCCACACACTGTGGCCTGGCTGGGGAATTGGCAATGCAAAGTATGAGTGAAAGATTTTCCATTGATCAGGCAAAGCATCCCTGGCATTAGCAGTGGAGTGCAGAGAGCTTCTTGAGTTCAGGCATCCCAACAAGTCCCTCTCAACTGCTTGCTCAGTTTATGATTAACAAGATTGTTTTCACTTTGGGGGTTCTTTCTTCACCCCTGGAATGGCATTAGTATTGTAATCAAAACATGGCTTTTTTCCTCTCCTGTGTTCAAGCTCAATTTATAAACTGAACAACTTGCTCGGTTACTTCCATTTGTTAATTTCCCTGAAAGTATCAAAAAAATCTTCCATCTCCTTCTGGAGCATCTCATTTCTTCTCTCTGCATCTTCCTTCGCCCTCTCCGTGTTTCGTAGTTTCCTCTCCACCGGGCTGTACCGCTTGCGCTGCTCTCCCAGCTCCGAGTGCATCTCCTCGAGCTCAAACTGCAGCGCTCTGGTCCTCTGCTCCAGACTGTTTGAGAGACAGACACTGTAAAATTAGGAGGCTTTTTCCTTTCCTAAAAACAAAACAAATTTTTTTTTTCCCCTCTTAAAGCTAGTCAATTTTTTGGCATATATTCTCACAAATATGAGCGCTTGGCATCCCCAGGGCCGGCTGCAGAGTGTGCCCCTCGTTGCTGGGTTAACCCTGGTTTGGAAGGGCTGGCATCCTCCCCACAGACTCATTGCCTGTGGATGGGGTGATATTTGCACCAGGTCTGCTCTGCGTCGCAGACTCCCTCGAGCCAGGGGAGAGCTTCAGCCTCGCACCCCGGTTCACACCGGGATGGGACGAGCCCAGGCCAGGGTGGCAGCGCTGTGGGAAGGCAGCGAGGCGGCTGCGCTGCTGCTGCAGGAGGCAGCTCTTCACAGCGGGGTTAGCGGCAGCTCCTGGCTGCGAACGCGCTCGCTCGATCCCATGCAGCTCCGTGTACGGCTGCGGTAACACCCAGATCCCTGGGCACCCTGCGCCGTGTCACAGCCTTCTCTTTCCATTTATCGTGCTCTATATTAGAATAGAAAACTTATGCAATTAACCGTGGATATTTATTCTAAATTGGTATAAATAAGAACCCCCGAGGAACCTGACTTTAACTGCAAGGGAAAACTTACAAAGTGTACGGTAAAAGACTGGGGGGCAGGAAAGGGCAGGAAGAGTTTGTTTACTAAGCAGAATGCTCCTTTAAAGATATTAAGGATTTAATGTGTTTTTTTTTTTTTTTTCCCACAACCCATTTTGAATATCATGAAGTTGTAAGGACAGAATTATTAAATAATGTATGTCAAGGTATGTTGCACTTTAATCAAACAGACAATTAGCATGACTTATATATGTGTAACTTACAGGTAACTTATACTGTGTTGTTAAAGGAATTAACTTTTCAAATATAATTTAAAGAACAATCCTGTTTGGAAACTGGAGCCTGAAAATTCTGCCCGTTTCTTGCTTTAATAAAAAACTATGCCTAAGTATTTATTCAATTACTGGTTCTTTGAAATTTAGAAAACATTTATGAAAAATTTCTTCAGAGTTGTTAAAATTCATGGCTTAAAACTTGTAAGGAATATTTTTGACTTAATATTAGTACTGTGGTGTATTTGCATGCTTTTGCACAGAGAAATTCTTAATATTGGATTAGTGCAAAAGGAGAAATGTGCAATAGACCAGAGACTTCTAGAGGAAAAAAAATCTGCACAGTCCTGCCCAAAACCCTTATGTAGAGTCTTTCAAGCACCTTGCAAGCAAATGCATTCAAGTAACTAAACGATTGCTGACCCAATCCTGTGATTCAGATCCCGAGCAGCCTTCGCAGCGCACGTGGATTGCGCTGAAGTAGCGGCCCTAGATGCTGGTACCAGCCCTGCGGTAGCTGTTGGTGGCACAGGGCTGCCTTCCCCGCAGTGCCGTGGTTTTGCCACCCCTTTACCTTGCAATCTTGCACTCGTACTCTGCCTTCTGCCTGCACATCGTGGTCGTCAGACTCGCCAGGCGCTGCTGCGGCGGAGCCGGACTTGCCGGCAAGTCGCTGGAGGAGGGGAAGGTGCCGCTGTTCTCCGCTGGGACACGTCCCACGTTTTCCTGCGCTCCCAAAACGTGGCTCACCGCGGTGTTGGCTTCCTGGGAGTCCTCTGGGTGGGTAAGTCCTGGCAAAGACCTTGAGGAAGAGTTTTCTTTGAGCATGGCTGAGCAGAGGGAGCCTGCTGAGCGTGCCCAGCCGGGACCATTTGTGCCCTGTGGGCCTTGTCAGACTCAATTCCGTCTCTGTTTTACGAGGGAACTTGTTTTCGGGTTTGTCCCTCTGTCTTGTCGCAGACTGTGAGAGTTTTCTCCCTCCCCACAGCTGCTGGAAGCTTTCAAATACTTGGAAATGGTCCATTGTGCTGGAGCCCGGATCCTGTTGCAGGCTCCAGCCTGGTTTGTGTGCGCAGCGGGTGGGTCTGCAGTGCTGGGCCAGCCTGCTGCCCACCTGGCTTTCTCGTCCTGGCTGGTTTATTCTCATCTCCAGGAACCTCTACTACTTTCCTACTTGTCTTCTCAGTGTAGCTTGGCTGACATCTGGGGATGGCCCATTTTATAGCAGTTCAGTAGCTGCATGAGGTGGAAAAGGGGAAGATGAGGAACTCGGCTTGTCCTTTGGCTGCACAGAGGGGACGGGGGTATCTAGCCCGCGGGTGCGAGGCTCCTTCTGCTCCGCTTTGCATGGGTTAGGAGAGGGGCCCATGAAATCTGCTTTGGCTGCGCTGTATCCAGCCAGTCAGGCACGAGAAAAATGGAATAAATATAAAATGTCTTGTTGTGCCACCGTATCTCTGTTGTCATCGGTTGTGTGTGTTTTAAAGGAAGCAAATGGCAGTGGTTATATTAGGCAGTTGGGTTTCTTTTGTCATCAGGTTTCAAGGGCAAGAACCTGGAGGGTAAGGGGAGATAGGGCTGTCTCCATCAAATTAGATTTCAGTTCCTGTTGGGGAAAACAAATTGACATGAATAAATACAGAGTGTTTATTTTAATTGCCTCTTTTCACAAGGGAATCAAGTACAGGACACAGAGAACTTGAATGCAACTAATAGAAGAGCAAAATACAAATGTATATAAAAACAAAGGTAGTTTTGAATAATGTGGAAACTTCTAATTGTCCTGTGTGCCCCATCTTCTTAAAATGAGGCGTGCAGTATTGATGGAAGATGGGAAGAAATCCATAAATTCTATTTTGCGGGAGTAAAATAATCAAAATTATCGACACATACACACACTCACGCATGTTACAGTGCTGCTAATCTAAAACTTTTACTCCAGAACAAAATATTCCTGGAATATTGCTGTCTGCTTCACACGAGTTCTGTGGCTATTAATAATCCACCAGATGGCTGTGTGTTCTGGGGATCTGGCTGCTTTGATTAATCTGTTTTCTCCCCATCCCAAGCAAGAGAAACAGCAACCGTGGCGCTCGGCGGCTGCCTCTCGCGCGGATGTGGCGGCCCCTTCCCCCTGCAGCTCCCGGGACGTCCCCATGCCCACCCTTGGCCTCCTCCTGCCCATGAGGAGGGACCCCTGCGCGGGCGCTGCTCCGCGCGGCTGCCCCGCGTCGCTGCGGCGGGATGGAGCCGGCCTCCCCAGCCCCGGCGTTCCTTGTGCTCCGAGGAAACAGCAGCGGGGAAGAACCAAGGAATTAACGGTGTAGAGGTCAGTGCTGTTTCGAAGGCCGCGTTGGGTTGTTGTGTGTGTTGGATCCGCGCGCGTGGTGAGCCCGGCCTGTGGTGCCTCGGCCGGCGCGGAGCCGCACTGCTGCTCCCGGTGCTCCCGGGACGTCCCCTGCCTGGATCAGGTTTTCAGCAAGCGGGACAACAGCCTGTAAACCTGAGAAGCTGCCTGTGCTCTGGGGCCTTTAACTCTAGAACTGCCTGTTGGCGCTGGGAAGGCAAATAAAGGGTCTTCTTGGCCTTTCCTCCCTGTGCGGATGCTGCTTGATGTCTGAGCTTCAGGAGAGCGCAGAAATGAGATAGGGGAGCTCCTTTCACCTTCTCCATGGCTTTCCTAGGGCAATTCCTTGTACTAATTTCCTTGACAAATTGAAGACAAAATGATGAAGAGTTGTGTGGGCTTTTTTTTTTTTTTTTTTTCCTTCTCCTTTGGGAGACAGGAAGAGACCCTGCTCCACACTTCAGGCTTGCATGGAGCTGGGATGTTTTGAAAAATGTCTTCTTTTGGCCTGACTTTGGATGGAACTTGCGATTCACTGGAATGACCCGGCCTTGGACCGCGGCGGCGCTGCCGTGAGCGGTCAAAACCCAACGTGCTGGAAACGGTTCCTGCAGGCAAGTTGTGGGATTCGGCCTCCCTCGGCTCTGGTCTTACGCCAGCTGCCTGTTTCTGTGCATCACTCCTGATCTCGGAGAGAACAGAACACGCTCAGCTCGGATTGTGTAAGGAAACACAGGCGCTGAGGACAGAGACGCTGCGATGTTCCAAAAAGAAGGTCAAATTACCCGAGCATCTGCACATTTGAGATGACCAGATAAACGCTCATAACTTCTCGTCTCAAAAGCTGGTGCTAATTGAGCTCTCTTGTTGTAAACCTCATTTATCAGCACTTTCTGCTCCTTAGCCTGGTGGTAGAGACAAGGGTGAAACCACAGGCACCTGCAGCCGGAGGGGGCGAGGGGCATCTCCTGCTCTGGGAGCTGGGTGGGAATATCCGTGTGTGGGAATATCCGTGTGTGGAGCAGGCAGAGCCAAGTGCTTCCCCGTGCGCTGGAGACGAGCGAAAACCAGAGCGGTGGGGAAAGGTAACACCTGAAACCAGCACGGCCTGCTCTGAACTCCCCTCCGCAACCCTGAGATCATTATTGATTGTGCTGGATGTGCTGAATAAATGGAGACAGGTAAAATCTCCTCTACCTGCAGAGGGGAGACCCTCTTGGGTCTTGGCTCAAGGCAATAAATCAGTCTCGGCTCTTTGATGAGCTCTGGACCAGATGTGCAGAGCTCTGGACCAGGTGTGCGGTGACTTCAGTGCTGGATCTGGCCCTATTGTCAGATAATACTTCTGTTTTTTTTTTTTTTTTTTTTTTTTTTTGTAAATAAGAAAAAAAAATAATGAAACACTCATCACTTGATTGAGATGAAATCCAATTAAGTTGTTTATTTGTGATGCTTATTCTTATAAAAAACATTTTGCCATCCCCTACTAGTGGAGGAGAACGCACATGCTACCAGCTCCTGCAAAACCTCCATCTTTTACAGGTTTGGGGCTGGTCAGGAATGCTGTAGGTTGCCCCATTTCCATCACCCCGTGCTCCTGTGCATGGAAAGCACCGCCGTGGCCGCAGGGCAGGTGCTTTTGGGCCGCGTTGCTGTATGAACAAGGCTGGTTCGTGTGGCGCAGCGGAGAGCAGAGAGGTTGTGCGTGTTCGCCCGGCCGCGCTGCCTCCCGGCCTGGCTCTGCCCCAGCCGCTTCCCTGGCGCCGGGAGCCGGGCCGGGATGGGAGACGAGGACCTTGGGCTCCTGCCAGGACAAGGATTCTCCAAGTGGTGTCGCCGGCGGCGGGAATGGGCGGGAAGGGGAGGCTGGAGCGCAGCGGCCTGGGGCTGGAGCGCCGCTAGGTGTCAGCGCCGGCCCGGGATGCGAGCGGGCTGGAGGGCCGGAGCGGGGAACCGCGGCGGGGAGAACAGCGAGGTCTCGGCGACAAGTGCTTTATAAAGCCAGGAACTGAATTATCACAACTTACGGCAAAACGGACGGGGTAAGGGGGCGATTAAAAGGTCCTAGCAGGAGAGGGCAGTGTGTGCTCTGCTATACCCCGAGGAACGTGAATTTGGGATGAGTTTGTTTTGAAAGGGAAGCAGTGGGGCTGCTGTGCTGGGTGCAATGGAGGGAGTTGGGTTTGGTTTTTGTTTTTGTCTGTTGTTTTCTGGAGGGACAAGTGTGGCGGAACAGCAGCTTTACGAACAGAGGGAGGTTCTTCCGCCCGCCCAGCGCGGCTGCCCAGGTGCTGCTGGCACCGTCCCGCCGCCCCGCTGCTGCGGCCTGTCCTACGGGTGGTAATAATTACCCCAAGGTATGAGGAAACGCCGTGTTCCTACGGCTGTGCAGTGAATCAGAGCGCGGCTGCGCGAGTTCCTTGTTTTTAAGGCCCGGCGTTGGGTGTCGTTGGCAGAACAGCAGTGGCCGTAGCCGCGTGCCGCAGTGTGTGATCTGCCATCCCCCTTAGCAGCTACTCATCGCACCGGGACGCCGGGTGCCAATTTCACGTTTTACAGGTGGATTTCTGCCTCAGAATGGGTCTTCGCTGCTGCACATGGCAATTTCCCTGCTTTAAACCCCTGCCAAATTAAAAGCGTGCAACTCCAGGCGACTTCAGCGCCCTCCGGCCTGGCTGCGCCTCGAGGACGCGGCACCCGGCAGCTGCCGCACAAGAGCAACCTTATCCTCCAGACAAGGTCTCTTTGTGGCCTCCAGCTCGGCGCTGCGCGAGCGGCAGAGCAGAGGACGCCGCCGCTTCTGCCATCTGCGTGACAGCGGCCGATTCATAAAGCGGATTCCTGCGACAAACGGCAGCGTGTGTTGGCGGCCGGGACGCCGCCGGTCCCGGCTGTGCCACAGGGATCACAATGAACTGGAGCCGCAACATGTGCGGCTTGTGCATCGCTCCCCAACAACAGGAGCTTTGCTAAATACATGCAAATAACTTCAACAAAGCCTCTTTTGTCCTCCCTGAGCTCACTGGGTTTTGTCTTTATTTACCTGTTTGCTTTCAGTTTTGCTTGTAGGGAGTCCATTATGGGAGAAAAGGGAAAATGTGTGGAAATTTCATTGGAAATGTGTGTTTGGTAAAACTCTCACCCTTCACTTTGCTCAATGCAGTAACTCCTATTGTGATAGACCAAGGAAAATTGCTTAGGAAGGAACACATTCAAATTGCCTTTCTCATGGATTTTGTTTTCAGCTGGACACAGTTTTCCCCACTTAATTTCTAATCTGTACATCTTAAAGGAAGGATTAAATACATATATATGGTATTGTTCAGACTATTGCAGTGTTAAAGGCAAGTCAACTTTCTTATGCTTGGAAGCCACTTCTCAACCACTCCTAGGAAGTGCTCTGATAAGTTCAGGACTTGTAGTTTGGGTTAACATTAATGGGCGCTACTGATTCTCCAGTCTATTATTCAGTTTTAAAGATATTTTTTTCAGCATCTTCCCCAGGTGTTTGCCTATCGGATTTTCGCCTGTAATTAAGAACAAGGCTTTGCCTTTCAAAATAGCAAGAAAGTAGAGAGCTCTTGGAATACCTCTGGAAATTATCCTTTTAACAAATGTTTGCTGCCCTACTTAAAGTGAGCCGTCGTGTTTATCTGCATGCTGAATGGTGTCTATAAACATAGCAGCTGTCTGCATGCAAACAGGGCCTTCCTGCAGCGCATAATATGAAAAGAATCTTACTACTAGTTTAAAAAAAGAGCGAGAAGGACTCAAGAAGCTCAAATGATGCCAGCTTTCTATCAGCTCCGACGATAGTCTAGACATCTAGCAGAGTCATCAGGTTAATGTGATGTATGTTTTGCAATTACAGCTTTACGTTTCTTACGCTCACTTTTCCTCACTCATTTTCCTGCAGGAGTAGGTGTAACCCAGCAGTGTTCCTTCCTCCTGCCTCTGTGCCTGCAAATCAGTAACTACGAGAAAGCAGGAATTTCTCCTCTGTAGTACTTTTTACTAATGTCTTTCCTCCTCTTATATTTGCAGGCAACCTCATCCATGGACCACAGCTTAAGGGACATCAAGATGTGGCTCAATAGCACAAACGTAAGCAAGTGCCTAGTTAAGTTCCCAAACCATTGTGGCTCATGCAGAGCTGGTGCAAACAGGACAGGAGCATCCTGGCTTGAAGGAGATTTCTCCATAAGAGGAGCGTAACCAGCTCCTCTCGAGCTTAACTGCCCTTGTGCAAAACAACGTTCCTTGGGCCAGCCGCGAGGGGAAAAATCACCAGGGCTGCTCCACGCTGTGCAGATTCCCAGAACAGAAATACCAAAATGCCCTGGGAAAGGCTGTGCTCAGGGTACCTCCTGGCCTATTCAGAAACAGAAACTGTCAGGAATTTCCCAGAAAACATAGACTCTTTGACTGTCTAGAACTTCCTGATCAGACAACTTGTGCTGCTTTACCATAAGCTCTAATACCAGTCTTTTGTTTGTTTAGTTTTCATCACAGCTATGATTTATTTGGTGCTTCTGGTTTCTTGGCTTCTGGTTTTGGTTGACAAAGTCATGTTGAAGATCATGGGTATGTGTTGTTTGTATCCTAGGAAGACGGTGAAAAAATAGCAAGAAAAAATAATTGAAAAGCTTGACTAAACGTAGTATTGCTTTGCTAGCATTGTCTGATGATACGGCAAAATTCACCATTCTCCAAGCAAAAATACTGGAGAAGAATATTCTTCTATTTTTCCTCCTTCTCATTCTTCACCATCACCTTTCAACTTCACTAACTCTGCCAGGATACTTAGATTTTATCCATATAGGGCTCCAAATTTGGGGCGTACGTTGGTCTTGCAGCTTTAAGTAGAAAAGGTGGTGGAGAGACATTCCAGGAGCACTGAATCCCTGAAATACTGCAATTTCCAATGGACACTGATGGCTTTTATGCCACTGCCTCTGCATTTCACTCGCCATTAACCTTGACGGTGGTGCATATCGTCGGCCCGCACGCACAATTGACTATTAATTGATTTCTTGCAGCCTATTACCGATTTGAACGGAGACGGGTGAGGGTTGTTCCTGGCGCTGGTGGAAACGCCGCTGGTCGCAGGGCAGCACTGGCCGCTCCTCTGTCCATCCATCCATCTTGTCCGGGGCTGCTGCTCCTGCAGCTGAGGAGACACCTCGAGAACCCCATCACTGCTCTTTGCTAATTAGGGACAACAACAACCCCCAGAATGAGTTTCCTGAGGAAAAGGGTGTCATTTTTGTGCAGCACTTCAGGCTGCAGAAGAAAACTC
>JAWLRI010000995.1:4327028-4410393 GCA_034781795.1 Crypturellus tataupa
CAACAACCCCCAGAATGAGTTTCCTGAGGAAAAGGGTGTCATTTTTGTGCAGCACTTCAGGCTGCAGAAGAAAACTCTGGTGGTTTCAAAGATCATTTTGAGGCAGGAAAATGAAAGCAAGCGCTCGGCTGCTAAGGCTATTCCAGCAGGACTCTCCCGTGCAATAAAATTGTGTTTTCTACATAAAGTAATTTTTCCCCTCCCTTTTCCACTCATCAAGAAGAAAAGAAGAGAGAAAATACCCATGCTAGGCCCTGGATTATCTTGCTTTTCCCTAGTGGCACTTGTACAGAGCAGCCCTAGTGCTGAGTCATTACCAGCCATCTGCATCTACAATAACAACAGGGAAAAAGATAAAAAATCAATGTAGGGATCAATACCAACCTCTTTGCTCCGGGGCCCTTGCCCAGAGCTTATCATTACTAGACGCTTATGGAGCAGAGTACTATTAATTAGAGGAAGCATTTGTAATTCAGAGGAAATGACTGGCCATTGCGGAAAGCCCTGGGCTCTGCTAGCTGAGTGTCTCACCCTTCGCTGCTCGATTGCTCCAGGGCTTGGCCAAGGTGGGTGTTTTTGCTCCTTTTAAACCTGGCAGCCCCTGCGTTTGCAGGCCCAGAGGTTGTGGCAGGCCCCGACGGCCATTTCTTGGTTGCCATAAGGTTGGAGCTGCCATTTTGGGGTCTCCAGGCCATGGCCGCCATTTTGCGTCCAGGCGCGTGTGGTGCCTCGTCGTCTGCTGCGTCCCCTCCATGGTCGTCTGCTGCCAACTAAGGTCAGTGAAGGTGCCTTTTGTCCAGCGCCAAAGGATTTATTTATTTATTAAGCATTTGGGGAGAATTCTAATAAACTGAAAACTCTGCCTGGGCTGGCTGGGTGCAAACCTGCCTCCTGGCAGCGTGTTCGCTTTAGTGTCTGCGGTTGTGTATTCGCTTTAATTAAAAACATGCTCTTTGACCACGTTTGAGATGCTTGGTTTCTACTCTTCACCATGATTTTGTTCATCCCAAGCAACCATTATTAGGTGGTTTTGTATTTTGTTTTTGCCTTTTTTTTTAACCTTGTTATTACTACTGTGAAATTGTTTACAGGCCCCAGGGAAGACAGGAAAAAAAAATCTCTTTAAAAACAGCAATTATTCTTAGTAAAATATTCTAAATAATTCATTTCTTATTGGCTGCAATGTGCTATTAAATGCCTTTTAGCTACTACTTGTATAAACTCTTAAAGCTCTGGTTCAAAGCCAAGCTCAGGTTAATGATACAGCAAATTCTGGAGGAACCTGAGCGCCGTTGAGGAGGAGATGCCTGAAAAGGGCCCCGAGGAGTCGGGCAGCGTCTGGTACTGCCATGGTCACGGCCATGGCCGTGGCAGTACCAGGCTAAATGACTCCTACAGTGCATGTACACATATATCTATATACAAACATATATGTAGACATATCTATACTGAAGAGCTGCTACTCTGGTGGCTCAGGGTAGTCCTTGTTCTTGTCAGATAAAGGGACCTTCCTGCCAGTGCTCCCAGCAGTGACTTCTGCCTGCCCAGTCACTGAGTTTGTGTTGGTGAGGTTGAATATTCAGTTGTTTGCTCAGCTGAGGGTTCTTCAGTGTGTGTTTTTGCTTTGCGCAGCAGTGTAATTGCATGAAGAGGCAGATGTGGGTGCGGGAGGCAGCTGGGGAATCCAGCGCTTTGCTGGTGTCTCTGGGCTTGGTTTTAGCTGCTCTCTTAGGCTTTCTGTTAGGAAATCTGTTGGGCTTTCTGCCTTCTGAAAGTCTCCCCTTTCTGGCCAGAGCTCTGGAGAAACTAGGTTCTCTGTGTGATGCGCTAACCACAGAGCCACCAAGATTTGAGAACAAAGACAACTGCCTTTAATACGCTGAAGAAGGGGCAGTGAATTGCAGTATGGCAGCGTCTCTATTAACATGCTTCTCCATGCGCCTGTTTGCGATGCACACGCTGACAATAAATGAGTGCGATCGGCGGGCTGCACTAAATGCAGTGTGAAAGATTCTCCATCTCTGTAGCGTGAAGTTATTCTTTCTGTTTTGTTTTTGTTTTAATCATGTGCCTGCTCACCTCGGTTGTATAATTTTTTCCTCTTCGTGTGCTCTGAGCGGTTTCCTTTTCCTGTATGTGGTTAAACCCCAGACTCTGATCCAGACTTGGTTTTGCTTAATGTACAGCGCTCTCTTGGCTGCTTCCATCTACTGCCCTTCTGCAGAGACACCCAAAAAATGAAGAGGTGACCGGCCCAGGACAGGACAGGAGTCTCTGGGCTTGGGCACATCTGACCTTCTGGCGGAGCAGGTGATTCTCCTCTCGTTGGAAACCTCGGGTCAGGGTGAAGGACGCCGAGCTCTGGAGTCAGCCACGTGGCTATAAGCACAGAGTCCAGTCCACCTCAATTCGTCTTCCTCCCTTCGAGGGATCATCCCTTTGCAGAGCACATCCGAAGCATCTGGGTAAAGAAGTACTAGATACGAGGCGGGCTTTTAAGAGCCACTGTGTACATCAGATAGCAAGGCTGCTTTCATTAACAGTTCAGGCAGAGTTTGATTAGTTTTGCAGTCTCTAGGATGTTTCCAAAGGAATGGCTAGGAAGAACAATTAAAAATTTTCTTTTCTAATATCATTGTCATTTGAAAAATGAACGTTGTGCAGTCACTGGGCTATTCATTTTGTTATTTCAAGTGTAAAATAGACCACATCATGACTTATAACACAGACCAACATGCAGAGATGATTCAGCTTAGTTTTCAAGAAACATTATTTTGTTCATAGACCTGAAAAATATTCATTTCAGCAGCTGGCTTTGATCCAGAAGCATGCTTGCCCTGGGTCACTCGGATCTCTTCCTTCAGGCTCAATTAAAAGCATGGGATTTGGAGGATCAGGGTCACAGTATCGTGCAGAAACCAGTGGACATGACGTAAGGTCTTTTTCCCCGGAGGTCTCAAAGTGTTTCACAAACAGTGACCTTCACCATATCTCTTGGAGGTAAGATAAATAGTAGTATCCTCATTTTACAGATGACTAAACAGCACAGAGTGTTTAAATGGCTTCCCCAAGGTCAAACAAGACAGTGGTGGAGCTAGGAATAGAGCACTATTGTGCTGAATCCCTTCGCTTCCCGTAATAGCTGTGAGCAGGCCGTGCCTTTCAGCAGAGTGTGCTGGTGTGGTGTGGAATTTAAATGGATCTCAATTTCATATACAGCACATGCCGGGATATAAACTGGGTTTGGGAGCAAATCTTTTATCTGGCTATTTTTAAGGACTTTTTCATTTAAAATTGCACTTGGCAGAAATCAGGCTCTTAGAAATTGGAAAATAAGCTGCATCCTGAATGACAGCTATGAGGGAACAGTCGAGTTATGGGATTAATTTGTTTGATTAAATCTTTAAAGAGTTTACTCTGCAGAGTGCAGACAGGCCTGCAGATTACTACAGGCACAGTAGTGGGCAGAGGAGTTATTTAGATAGAGCCAGTGCTCAATCTTTCATTTTTCCCTGTCCATAATTACTAACAAAATAAGAGCAGAATCGCAGATGAAACTGTGGAATTAATTACCGTGTTATTTTTTTCTCAGTGATGATGAAAAGAGTGAGTGCAAGTGACTCACGACAATCAAAGTGTCCCCTTCATCCCCAGCATCCTGACATTTGGGTTGCACTGAGAACCTCATAGTCGCCGTGTCTATGTAAATCACTTGCCTGTGAGTGATCTGCTCTCAGGATTTTGCTCTGAGAAGAAACTATACTTTATTGGGAAGGAGCTCAGTGTTGGACAACATAAATTGTGCCTGAATCAGGCTCCTTGCAGGCTATTTAAAGATGCTCGGCTCATATTTCTATAGCACTGCTGAAGTAAGGACTCAAGGCAGCCACTTATCAAACTTGTGGGCCAGAAATATTGACATCTGACCCGAACTTTAAAACAGAAGTGTTTACTGTGGTATTTAGAGGTACCTCCTAAAGCTGTTATGGATATTTCAGGATTTCCCATGTAATAACTTACTGCTGGGGAAAAGAGGCATAGCAGAACCACACTGCGGGCAAAAGTCTGGTCATGTGTTCTCAGTTTAAGAACAAGCCATTTAGAAAAATCTGTCACCGTGTTTCAATTTTGTTTTAAAAATCTTCAAATGTGTTTTGAGTATTTCTGTGACTTGCTTTAACTTTTAAAGAGGAAATTCTGTGGCCTATTTGAGTATTTTATCTAATGATCTGCTCCTTGCTCTGGGCAAATTGATGTGTTCCAGCTACCTCCTGATTGAATGAATATAGCTGTAATTCGCTTTGGCAATAACCCTGTAGGCAGTGGGATTTAGATACACAGCAGGACCTCAAAGGAGGGCCTGGGTGAATTTGTTGGAGCAGGATTCTTCTACCAGGACAGCTCAAGACTTGCCAGGAAGATGGCAAAAAGGTCCTGGTTAGCGCTGGGTCCTGGGGGACCTTTGTTCTTTGTAGGAGTTTTGAAACATTCAGCACATGCATTTCCTAATCCTGCCCATTTCACAACTGAGAGGAAAGTGCCATGTTGTCCGCAGCAGGTCCTGTCCCTGCAGACCCCCAGCCTGATGAGGATGCAGCAGGTCCCTGCTTGGCGGGGGGAAGTGCTAGAAAACACATCAGCAAAGTGGCTTTTACCTTCCGAAGGATAAAACCAATTGCTGAATGTACACATTCCACATCATAGAAACTGGTTGGGAACACTGACATTTATGGTCCTGTTAATGAGCTCCATTTTCATTAGGGCTAAAAGATTGAAATGTTCCCATTTGTCTTCATATTTCTGCTGAGCCTCCAGTTAAGCTGCCTCATTTGTAGGGAGCCATTTATGCAACTCAGGAAGAGCAGTGTCCATGTAGAGGGCTATTTGTTGCTGCTGTCCAATAATATGAGCACATTTATTTAAATCAATAGTAATTACTGTTTTTTCTCCTTCCTCTTTTGCTCTGTGATATGCAACTCAGTTGAGAACAGCAACAGAATGAGTAGGGATTTGACTTTATTTAAAGATTTTGGATGCAACAGTTAATTGTCAGCCTGTGAATTGCAATGTAGTGTCTGGCTCAGAAAGGGGAGTAGGATGAACTGATTACACAGTGGTTAACTTAGTTTCCTTCCCAGGAAAAGGAGGTTGAATCTTATGGAGAAAAAAAATGTTAATGATGAGATAAGGTTGCTACTAGTCACAGGCAAACTCCTGGATAACAATCCCAGTGATTTCTTTGGGATGAGAACTGGGAAAGGAGAGATAGGGCAAGAAGGAAAAGACTGGAGGTCCGAAGTTACAACTTAGATGCATTTTTTTAAGATGAGAAGATGAAGGCCTGCAGTCTTTAAAGCAGACACCCTCTTGCAAGGGCTAGACCCTCCCCAGTGTGGCCCAGCAGGTTCTGCTAGCCCTGGACTGCCTCATCCCCACGCAGGGCTCTGCTTTCAGCTGAGCACAGCCCCGTGGGGCCTGATGAGACCTCCAGCACTTCAGCACTAAGAATCTGCCAAGGCCTCTGCCAGCAGCTGCCCCGAAGGCCACGTGCCCTCCACGTAGCTCCCTCTCTAGAGCTGCAGCATGAAGGGCTGCACTGGTGGCACAGGTTGCTGGCCGTGCCCGCACCTGGGGAGGCAGCTGCAAATGAGGAACAGCTCTGCTGAAATCAATTGCACTAACACAGAGTGAAGTTGGAAGCAGGCTGTGTTCATACCACTTGATTACACTATTGCTCTTCTCTTGATTGTGATTTTTGAGCAGCTGATGTGAATGCTGATACTGCATGAAGCCAGAGAGAGCCCAGGAACTTTGGACCTCATCAGAGAGTTTTTGCCTTAAAGCTGATGGAAGGAGGTAGCAGGTGTGGAGTGTTTCTTAAAAAATCTAGCCCTTTAATCTAAGAACCTGCATGAGAGCTTTGTGTGTTTAATTAAATATTTTGCTAAGCGCTTGTAAATCTGGTGCCAGGCTTGAAAATTGACCACATTTATGGGGAGGGCACCTCCTGTAGATTAAACATGACTCTTATCACAAGGGTGTGCAAGTGGGAGCAGGATTTTTCCTCTGGTTTGGATGTCTGCATGCTTTGTGGGAAAAAGCTTGGAGTTAAGACATGCTGCCCCCAGTGCATGGGGAAGGGCTCTTCTCTCCTCTGTGTCCCTGGTCACCCACCATGTCCCTAGTCACCGCACTGTCCCTAGTCACCCAGCTGGCACTGGAGGATGCCTCTGAAAATGCATGAGTCCCTTGCTGTGCAGGAGCAGATCAGGAGGGTTTCAGTGGTGCCTTAGTGGTGCTGGCCTGGACAGTGCGTCAGGGGTGTTGGTGTGTGCATTCCCGTGGCATGGCAGGAGGGATGCCACTGTGCCCGCATCATGCACAGGCCGTGCGAGACTGCAGCAGGCTGTTTCGTGCCTCCCTGGGGTAGCAAAAGATCACCTCACTTGGATAGTAAGGTTGTGATTTCAGTATGGAAGATAGTGCAGTACTTGTTAAAATGCTCATCTCCCTCTGTTCAGGGAAATCACCATGTGCATGATTTCTACAAGACCTAAAATATTCTCCTTGGTGCTCTAATGAGCAGATGGCCTTGGCAGGCTCCTCACCACTGCCAAAGTCCTGCCCCTGTGTCCAGGGGCGCACTGGAAGGATTTTGCTGCAGGTGATGATTCAGAACTATCCTCTCTGGCCTGAAGTTAGATCTTGTTTTGAGCTTAGCCCCTTGCTTGCCCAAAAGCAGTTTTTTTCTTTGTTTTTTTTTTTTGTTTTTTTTTTTTTTTCCTGGGGTTGTCCTTGCAATGCTTAAACAAATGCCAAAAACCTTCAAAGCAGAGATGAGATTCAGAGTGAGGTTTTGGCTCAAAAAAGTACCGACACTCCTCGGTTTGGACTGCAGCTGTAGGTTAAGCACATCCCTCTCTTGCTGCATTAGTTCGTTCCTGTGACACAGAGGACTGGGTACCTGGAGACCCGGGCCACTGCAGGCCGAGGAAGTGAAATGTCAGTGTGGCTTTCGGCGACATGGGTGAGCAGTCCTGCAAGCCGTTGTGTCAGGGCCCTCGGAGAGGACAGGCTCTTTCTCTGCATATAAAGTCAAGTTTTGTCTTGGGTTGCGAGACAACAGCACTAACAACCCTGCATGGGTCATGTCAGGACCCAAGGAAAGGGAAAACCTGCCCTGCTCTTAGCTTGGCACCAGCCAGGAACAGGGCAAGGGGCAGGCACAGGTCATCTGACTTTTCTGGGAATTCCTCCCTCTCCGTGTTTGTTTTAACTCTTTGGGCTTGTTCCTGCAAGAGGGAGGTGTGTCCTGCACGGGGGACTCCCACGCAGGTGCCCAGGTTGTTCTCCCTGCAGTACAGATCCTTGGGCCCAGTTAGAGACTTGCGGTACGTACAGAGCAACTGGAGGTGCCACCGTGCATCCTGATAATGCAGTTTCTAGGATCTCAGAACCCCTTGTGTTTCCTTAACTCCTTCTGGTTGTTTAGACACAGCCCCTCACCCCTCATGTGGGTTGGCAAAGGGGACTGGCCACTGCCCTGAGGGCTCCTGAATTTGGCTTTGGCTGCTGGCCACGATATGGTGCTCTGGATACCCAGGACCCTGTGAGCCTTCACTCACCAGCACAAATGGTAGCTTTGCTCATCTCCACGAGTTGTTTGTGTTGATGCAGCTGGGCTGGGGATGAATCTGGGTGAAGTCTGATGTCAGAGATGTGTTTTGTTCCATAGTATCTATTTTATCAGCCTGGGTATGGCCTTGTTTCCCTGCGGGATCCTTGACCACACACAGCCTTTGTGGGTGCTGACCTCTTGGGCTCAACTTGTTTGGTTTGAGGTCACTGATTTGACAATGTAGACATTTCAGAGGAGTTTTCTGTGATGCTGAAGCACAGGATGCTCTGCCTAGGGTGTGTTAATGAGGGGGGTTAATGAGCATCACTCTCATTTTATTTGCAGTTAATTCCAGTTTTCGCTTCTTGAACTCTTGTTTTCTTTAATAGATGCTGGTCTGTTTTGAATCATTAATCTGACAGCCAGCAGAGAGTAGCCTTTATGTTGTCTCCAAAACAATGAAATCCTTTCTAGGAAAATGCATGGAAGAAGAATACTGATAGTTTGTGCAGTTCTTAAGGTTGTTCTGTGGTTAGCCACTGAATAAACTGGGACTTCTTCTTGATAATGTCACTTGTATGTTATCCAGGAAGGTACCAGGAAAGAAACAAGACCTTGAATTACTAAAGCTGTAGATCAAGGTCAATTGGATTCCACTCCTCTGTAATATATTCAACAAATGATAATTTGTTTATGCCACAGAACAGCAGAGCAGTGAGTGAAAGAAAAATATGGTTGTAAAAGTGGTGTATGCCTGTGTAGGGAGACAGAGAAGGCCCTTTAAAGGGGCAAAGAGTCTTGTCTCCCCCAGTGAATAAATCCTGGAGGATGTGGCATGGCTGTGCTTGGGAAAGCTGCTGCTGTAAACGTCCAAGTGCAGATGTGATCTGTAGGGTAGTCATGAAAAGGTCTTTGCCTTTTTTGGGCTGAGTTTGCACCCAAGTTCTGATTTATAAAGACAGTGTGTGATTGCGATGTCCTGAAACTGTTCTAACACGTACCCTGTTGGAGTTCTGCCACTGCTTCACCTGGTTTCACCTCTGTGCAGTTTCCTCAGGCCAAAACCATTGCTGTTTTTGTTGTACACACACTAGCTGAAGGCAGCGGAGCTTAGCTTTGCTGGCTTGTGCCAAGGAAAAGGATCTGATGTAATGATTTCAGTTTGCACTAGTGTAAGATGTAGGTGAATCGGTGCTTATGAACAAGTAGGCATAAGGGAGTGGGAGCAACGGGCTGTGGAGCAAAGGGTCTGCATATCTTTCTGTGCCTACACAATCCTAAAAGCCTGGCATTAAATCGTGGGTGAATGCAGCCTTCCTTTGAGCCAGGCTCTCCCAGGGCTCTGCAGCAGTGTTGGGGCCTGAAAGCATGACACTAGGAGAGGGATGCTGAGCACCCCCAAAGTTCACTGCTTGCTGTGAAATCCCTTGGAGTGCTCGAGTTTGCAGCAGGAATCCCTCAGATCACAAACGCTGTGTTCACTGTAACAAGCAAGCTCCCAACCCAAGTGTTCTCGTAGGGCTTTTTCCTGTGTGTGGAAGCTGGAGTCTTCCCAGTTTCATCAGTGGGGAAGCACTGAACCTGGGTGCACAGAGTGTGGAAGTTCATGCAACTTTGCAAATCGAAAGCAAGCAAATTTCTCACTACTGTTGCCAAAATGATAAATCCAGAGTTTCTTTCCTGCAGCCAGGGAGAGACTCCCAAGTTCACATCAGTGGCTCTAAGAGCGGGTTGGTCCAGCTCCATTTTTGTGGCCGGTTGTTGCAGAGCAGAAGAGTTCCCGTAAAACAAATGGTCTGCACTGTAACTTAATTGCATTTCTGTTTGTATTATCTTTATTCCAGAAGCAATTTGGGTTCCTGTTATATTCCCCGATTGTACGCACATGTAGGAAGTATTCCAGAGAGACAACTGCTTTAGAAAGGAGGAACATCCTGGGAGGGGGCAGAATGTCTCAGCAACGATATTTAAGCTTTTTTTCAAAGAACCTTCACAGCTTTGCAGACCTCCCCCCAACACCATGCAGCAGCCCACTCTGTCCAGCGCTGTGCTGGGGAGGGTCTGGGGCCGTTAACCACCTAAGTGAGAACAGACCCATCTTGTGTGTTTAAGATACTGCCTCTACCATCATCCTGAAGTCTGTGATAGCCCCCTGCACTGCAGGAAAACACTGCCCTAATGACTGAGAAATTCTTTGTCTAATTAACTCTTTCATCTTGCACATACTAAAGAGCCTGCAGAGTTACCCCTCTAATGAAAAAGAAGTGGCTGGAAATTCAGAAACTCTTCTCCCTGCATATAACATGCAAGGTGGTTGCCACCTGCTGCTGAGAAAAATAGAGGCAAATTCAGCTCTTTAGGGAACCAAGTGTGTTCAGGGGCTACCAGAGATTTCTGTGCTATTGATTTCCTTTCTGGTTGGAGAGAGGGTGGTGTTTGCATTGCCAGGGCTGGTACAATGAAATCAGAAAACTGACCCAGTTAAAAACACCAAAACTACAAGATTTTTGTTCTAATGACAGAATAATTTGAGGAGTAAAATGAACTTACAGTGTTTTGTCCTTGTTTGGAATTTTGAGAGTATAAAACTCTCCTTCTGTCTTTCTCATTATTGCAACATAAGTATTTAGTAAGGCATTAATCTTGCTTGTCAGTAATAACATGCAAATTAAACACCTGCTCTAGGAATCTGTAGTGCTTTGTTCCTTTAGATGGTATTGACATGTCAGATATTTGGACTTTAATTCAGAAAAATGGTGCCATTTTCATTTATCTCCCCTAATGAAGAATGAAGGTGTGCACTGATACAGGGCTGCCCACAGCAGTGCAGCTGAAAGTGAAAAACAATGCTTAATCTAGCCACTAAATTACATGTGACATCTCATTTGAAGATAAACAGCCTGAAGGCATATGTCCAAGTGGCGCTGATGAAATTTTTAAACGTTCCTCAGAAATCCGATTAAAGCAGCAATTGGGTAGTGAGGGTGCCGTGCCGGCTGGGCTCCTGCCTGGGCAGCAGAAGGCCCTGGCTTTCAGTAGGGCTTCATGCTGCGGTTCCACGGTGCAGGTGATTTGGGCCATCGGGAAGAAATGAAGCTGCTGTTTGATTTAGTTGGGGCTTTTCTGTGCCTTGCATGGCCTGTTCACTGCCCATATGAAGGACCAGGGAGCAGAGCTTCAGTTTCTCTGAAGTTCCCAACCTAAACGTTCAGGAGTATGAAAAGCCATACGCAGCGAGGTGAGCAGCAGGCGTTATTAAACCATTCCCCTCGGAATCCTTAGGATTAGTCACATTTAATGGGATTTCTTCACAAGTTCTGGAGTTGCACAGTTGTGCTAGCATTTGACCAAGCTTCTTCATGGCCACCTATTACCAACTGCAGTCAACCCCCATACATTCACTAAATGTTTCTTTGCATCTCCTTGATAAATGTCAGCCTCAATCTATAAAGCCACTCTGAGAATTTCCTGGTATGGGGTCACTTGGCATTCAGCACTTGGAAAGATCACATACTTCTACTTGTTCAGTCTTGATTTTGATCAAGAGAAGAGCTGATGTCATTCAGCATTCCTAAAGCTCCCCCTCCCTGTCAGCTTTTTTTAGAGTATAAAGCAGTTTGACACAACAGGCTGTGCTTTGTTGATTCTTATTTTTGCATCTCGCAATGTGACAATATCCATAATAAACACAGGCTGGGATTGCTTCTAGAGAATCTACAGCTATTTTGAAAAGATCCCATTTCTTTGGCAACATTTAGGATTTTCCTTATTAAAAATAATTTTAAAAAAAGATTAATTCCTCTTCACATAAAATATTTAAAACATTTTGATGTCTCTGATTTAATAAATAGTTTGCACTCCTAAGACTCTTTCCAGCTGAGAATTCGAGTACTTTGCAATCCTTTCCGGTGCTTGGCCATGCAACTTGCCTCTAGCAAAGAGAGTTCTTAATTTGCCTGGTACCTCTAGACGACGAGCAAGTGTCAGCCCCAGCCCCATCGCACTCTAATCGCGGCTGGCACGAGCTTCCCGAGCTGTCTCGAGCCGCGGGCGAGTCAGACATTTCCATACCCGCTAAGTGCCTGGTGTGCCGGGCGCTCGTGATGGAGGCGCAGTCTGTTAAGAGCTGGACTCGCTCCACCAGCAAATACTGAGCAAATACTGGGTATTTCTAAGGTGGGCTCATAGCCAGCCTCGCTTATTTTCACCACTGAAGTATCTGGATATTTCGCAGTCTTCACTTTTTTGAGTCCCCCCAGGCCATGAGAAATAGGGCTGTGCCATAACGGCCCTTCTGCAGCTGGGAGCTGGGGCCTGCAGAGACGAGGGGCTGCGCGTGGCTGCCCGAGGCGGAGCGGGGCGCGCGCGGGCCTGTTCGCCTCAGCCTGCCTCTGCGTGCTCGTTAAGGACTTTCTGAGCTGTGCAGCCCTACAGCGAGAGCCATTTAACAAATCATGTCAACTTGAGGGTTTATTGATAGGATTTTTTTGGCCTGATGAAAAAATGCCTCTTGATTAACGAGAGAAACTAACTAGAAATAAACCTGCCTGTCCCAGAGTTGGGGAAAACAGTGGGAGTAGATGCTCTGCTGCGTTACCTCCCATCCCGATGTTTCTGCACTTGCATATAAAGTGTTGCCAGGCCTCACAGATGACAACCTCTGAGACTGGGAAGCTTCACCTTCTTTCTCCCATTACAGTGCAGGTTATCTGGAAATGGACAGGAGTGGTAACAGGCTCCACACTGTGCAGTCAGCAACACAAGGGCAGCCTCTGCCACCCCCAGCCTGAGGATGGAGCTCCACTTGGCTTCATGGAGGATACTGATACCTATTCCCTTCAAAAAAAAAGAAAAAAAAAAAAAAAGAAAAAAAGGTATATCTTATAAGAAGATGACCAAGAGTCACTTTTGTGAGCTAACAGGTTATTGGGCCCTCTGCATATTCTCTGCATCACCTGGATGGCAAGTCCAGCACTCCCTTTTTCCACATATTTTCACATCTTTTAGCTCAGTCTTTAAGGGTGACAGCACCTATGAAAGGAGACAGTAAATTGTCAACTCAGCTCATTCTGTTGGGGGAATAGGATATTCAAGAGATTCTCTTATAATGAGCTGTGAGAGAAAATGGCAGTAGGGAATAGGTTCTTAATTTAAATAATGAGTGCCCCTTGTTGCCGAACAGATGGTCATTTTCTGAGAAATGCAAAGTCTCTTTGAAGGGGTCAGATTGCTTATATTTACATGGAATAATGAAGGAGAGGCACTGGTCCCAACACATGCTGTGTTTTTCACATTTTTCCACGGATATTCCCAGCTGTCTCTGAAGAGAGCAGATTCAGTCCTTTGCAAACCACGTGGGGATTTGGCTGTGCATTATCACATGAAGAAATCAAACAGAAATGGGAGTGTCTCTGATATTCCGGTAGCTATTATAGTGCCATTTAAGCATCTTGAGTTGTTAGAAGGAAAGCTTGATACCGATACCAGAAAGCAACTTGGGCCTGAATGCGCCTTTACCTGCATAGAGCTGGCTGTAATCCAATATCCTGTTATCTGTACTCCAGCGGCGTCTCCAGGATTTAACATGTGGGAAGGCAGATGGGATGGTGAAAAATTTGCTAAAGGCTAGGGCAGCTTCCTACACACTTCCCATTTGCTGCATCCACATTTAATTTAAGAACTAAAGATCAAGCACCTGATGCTGAATTTTAGCCATTATTTATTCTACTGCTGCTGACAGCAGACAGAAGCCTTACTGGGTTGTATGGCAAGAGTTAGTTTTTAGGGCACAGCAGGAACTCGCTGCTGTTTCATTTTACTGGAGCTGGGATACTAGCAGGCCCCGTTGGCAGAGTGTTTGCTCAGACAGAGGTGTCTCGGGTGTCCACCCACTTCTCTGCAACATACTGGTGCTTAATATCTTCATCATAGAGAGCAGCCTGTCCCGAGCCAGCGCCAGAGACAAAGATCTGGTGCTTATGGCTCCTGCAATGCCTGAGATTGTTGCTGGTCCTCATGCTCAGCTGTGAGATACTTGGTTTGGTCTCCACAAGAGCATTCAAGGGTGTCTAGTTTGAATGAACTACGGAAGGGGCTGGCTAATCATGCTTGGATCTCCATGGAGAACTCTTAAAAGACTTGGTGGCCTTAGCATGGCTTCTCTTAAATATATTGTAGTTCAGGTTAGCCTTTTAGCGTAAGTAATCCCTCATGATCCCACTACGTTTTTCTTCAAATGAGAAGGAAAATAAAGCTTAGAAACCAAAGAAACCATTAAGAAATGGCAGAGATTCTTCTAATGTGGTGTCTTTTTGTTTTGCTTTTGTTATTTTTCTCCACGTGGGCCCCTCATTCCACCCCATTTCTCAAAATACTATGAAGCTTGAAGCCTTTTTGTTGGGGAACACACAGTGACAAGAAAGCCCAGGGCAAGGACATTTGAGACTGCAGGTACCAGAACCAACCCCTTCTGAGCAACCTTGAGCAGTGTAAGGGGCAGGTTTTGCTTAGTGAAGAGGCTGAAAAAATGAACCTCACAATTTTGAAAGCCAAAAAAGGTAAAAACAAGTTTGAGAAACAATAAAGAGAGCTTCCCTCTTTGTTGCTTTGGTACTGAGACATGCTCCTTTAAAATTTAGCAGTTTCCTAAATCCTCACCACATGGTCTTTAAGCAACAACAGCAATATGTTCGGAGGAAGCCAAGTCAATCAACACCTGCTTTTCACAGTGAGCCAGCTCCTCATGTCAAAATCTGGTCTGCGTCTGGTGTCAGAAAATGGCTCATTGTCACTTCAGTGGGGTGGGTGCCATGTCACATCTCAGAATCATTTGTTTCTTGGACTTGGCCCTAACGTGTGTGTTCCCTAGCAAGTCTGGAGAGTGGAAGCAAGGTGTTTTGTGATAGTTTTCCCCCTTTTTGGTTAATTCTTGTGAATTGTTACCTCTCCAAAGATGTCTGCCTGCTGTTTTTTCCAGTCACCATGCTCAGACTAGCGGAGCACAGTGTCCCTGAGAGGGCTTTGCTGATCTGCAGTGTTTGCTAGGAGTCCTGTGTATGGGGAGGGAGCTCCCAAGGCCTTCAAATTACTGGACAGTTTTCAAAACATTGACCTCATGTGCATGGTTCCCTGATGACATATGGAGGCATTAGCTCTGCTCTGGCAGGGACAGGCTTATTAAAAATGCTTATTTTTAGAAAGTGTTTTTTAGCTAGCTGATCTGTGGTGAACAAAACCTGGTGATGTTTAACAGCAGCTTCCCCATGGTCGGGAAGTATTTGCTGGTTGTGGCAATAAATGGAGAGAGGCTGGAGCAGCAAAGTGGTTGACAGCATGTAGCATTGACAGGGAGTGAATCCTGTAACGAAAAACAAAACAAAAATCATCTTTAAAGGTTAGCATTCTAAATTTAGATCCAAAGCTGTTAAAAGGAAATTGGTGATGATTTTTTTAGTAGGTCAGCAATTGATGGATGACACCAGGCGCAGAAAGATGTGCGGAACCAAAAAAAGGCTTGAGCTAAGTTACACCCCATCATCCGTGCAGGCTATATTCAGGCTAAGTGACAACGCACAGCACCGTGGTGGCATTTGGGAACATTAGAGGAGCTGGTGACAACCAAGAACAACCTACTGGAGTGTCCCAGGATGTTCCCAAAGGACCTTTGTGCTGTGTGTGGTTGTAGGCAATGAAACACCGGGCACTTTCATTACACCTCCCAATGTAAAGGAAACCTTCCTTTATCTGTACCAGGAGAATCAGAGGGAAAATCAGTCTCAAAGAGAACCTCCCGCTGAAAGTGTCTGATGTTACGAAGGATAAAGAGTGTCTGGCAGAGACCTGAAGGGAGTAAATCTGACAGACATTCAGCTGCTTCTGGCAGTCCAGCCTTGTAGCCTCCAGTTTGTATGCTCTGCGAGTACGATGATAATGCACTGGGGCATTTGCAGAGCATAAATTGGTGTTTTGTCTTTAGGTTCTTTTTTTTTGTTTCATGAAGAACCTGCCCTGCAGCTCCCAGATTAATTAAATGCTGTCAGTCAGCTAGAATAGGAGCGAAGCTTCTCCCCTGCCCTTTATATGTGTTTCACAGACGCAAGTACATAGTGCCCCTAGGATACAAACATGTTCCATTAGGCAAAATCAATAAGGCAGAAATCTCTGTGAAATTCTTCTATTATATTACAAATAGACTAAAGCCCTTGTACCTGGTACGAATGATCATTGCTTTTGCATCCCGGATAGATGCTTGTGGGAGCATTTCAATCAAATAGGCTTGTGCTCTTTTTCTGCAAACTTTGGCTTTATTTTACTGTTACTGAAGTTAATTTTCATTTCTTGGGCTATAGGAACAAACCTTTATTTTGTCTATGCCTATTCTGAGAAATCAGCTGTTTTCTGGAGTATTTAGAGTAATTGAGGAAATCTGTTCATGAGATCATTTGCCATAGCAGACCATGTTCTCGGTGACAAATTTGGACTCTTTCTCCAAGCAGCAAATCTTGAGTTTCTAATTTTCCCTCATTGCAGCATAGCACAAGTTTCATCTTGGGTGCAAATTTGGAGCCTTCGGCAGAAGGATGGGAGAACAGCTCAGACGCCAACTGGAGAACCAGCAGACATGGAGCAAGTTATAGCAGTGCCCTAGGCGTGAATGTGCCATGACTGCTGTCCCTCAGCTGCCAAAGCAATACTAGGTCTGCATTTGACTCTGCTAATCTTCTAAAATCAGCATATCCATTGCTGCATGCAGATCTTGGGTCGTTTCTCAGCTGGAACAAAAATCAATGGGTCTAAATTGTCTTAAGTCACGGGGAACCATGTTTGTAAAGGCAAATGTTTTGGCATCAGCTGCTTTCAGGGGACTCCTGGAGGTCTACCGTGCCTTTTGCCCTCTCCCTTACACGTCCTGTCCCCAGCAGATGTGTCACGCTGTTGAGTTGTCAAAGCAGCAGATGCCACACAGGTTTATTTTCTTAGGAGATGCAACAAAGGAAAAATCTGCTAGGAAATTGTCGTCCTTATTAGTGTCATTTTCACAGGAGATTACAGCCTCCTGCTGTCTCTGTATAATGCTGGAAGACCCAGTCCTGCAAAAGTTTCTTTGATTTAAGAGTATGAATATTTTGGTACTTGGTGGATGAGGCAGGGAATAACAGAGGCTGCTGCACGAGCAAGGTGCCTGTTGGGCATTAGAAAAAGCAGGGTCGGTGACTGGATTGCCTAGACAAGGGAGATGGGACAGTCTCCTCAAGAAATCTCTGGGAAGAGCCTGGATAACGTTTGTCAGGGTGTTTTCCCCTGGCTGACAGGCTGAGGAAAAGGCTAGGTCACTTCTCCCCATTCTTCCCAGGCCTATCTGTTGATGGGGCTGAAGGTCCTGTGTATCTCAAAAGTGCTGTGGACAAAATTCTTCATTCCTTAGACTTTCCAGAACTAAAATCCTTCTAACATTTCCTGGAAAAGTGGCATTTGGGGAATGTATTTTGTTATGAGGGTCAGAGATTAACACCCTTCTCCCAAATCCATAGCAACCTGACTTCAAAATCTCTGCTTGGAAATCTTTTAATCTTCCTTGGGTGCTTTTTGACCCCTTTCCAGGAATGTTCTGCTTTCTTTCCCATTCAGAACTACTAAATATATACTCTGTTTGGACTGCAGGCCCTGCTCTATTTTTACATTTATTTCCAGCACGTTTTAACTTTTCTTCTCTTGTCAGTACAGTTTGGTCTGTCCTTTAAGGCAAAAGCCATGCCATGGCCGGAGCTCAGGCAGCGCGGTCACTGCTCACAAGGAGTTTATTATTCTGTGTGGAAAAGTACTGGGTTCGCTTCTGCCTCACTGGAGATGGGGGTAAAACTGGAAAAAAAAAAGGTGGGCAGGGAGGAAAGGAAATCAGTTCTCCCTATAAAAAGCAGCAATCAAGCAGCTCTCTACAGCCTCTACCCTGTTTGTAAATATTCAACAGAGGTTTGGGGCAGAAAATACTGTAATGGTAACATGATTGTGGCAGTGCAGAAACAGAGTTCCTGAGCTTTGTTTCTACTTCTGCCCCTCACTTGCTTCATTAAACTATTTCTCCTCTCAGGGCTGTGGTTTGTCAGCCCTGTAAGCTGGTGTGACTGTAGGAGCAGGGCAGTGAGTTCCTGCTAGTGGAGCGTTTCTCATTCCTCGGGGTTGAATTGGCCAGTGGTTGCCCTGTGCAAGGCAGGAGGCAAGTGGCTGCCTGCTTCTCCATTCTCCCTGCGTGCTAAGATTTAGCAGGGCTTTATTTGATGAGGTGCAAGGAAAATACGCTCATTGTTTACATTATGTGTATGGGAATGCCAAGAAATAGGTGTTTTCATTGTTGTCAGTGCTGTTCTTGTCTTTGGGTTTTTCCTTTCTGGACTGGTGAACATCTAAAGGGAAAATTAAAAGGGAGGTGTGGGAATTCTCCAGCGTGTGGTTCATGAGAGACATAGGCCGCTTGTGAGCAGTGCCTTGATGAAGCTTACATGGCCCCACTTGACCTTTGCTTGGAAGTTCACCCTTTAAACGATGTTTGCAGGTCTCTGGGGTCAGACCCAGGCCTCAGTGATGCAGAACAGGCTGAGGCACCGACTGCGGCACGAGCTGAGGGCGCTCGTGGGGCGGCAGCCTGGGATGGGACAGTGCAGGGCAGTGCTGACCCTCCTCCGGCCCCTCGGGAAGGGGGGGCTCCCATCCCACAGGCAGCACGGTCTAAGCTGCAAGCTGAAACCCTGCGGAGCTCCCTTGCCCGCGGAGGGCGGCCTTCCTGCCCTGGCACTCAGGCTAACTACCACACAACACAGCAGCCAGTCTCATGCCACTTATTTCTCCTCTGGACACAGACTGGCCCTGGGATAGCAACAGAGCTAAACTAGGCTCTCCAAATAACCCTGCTGCTCCACTGCTGCAGAACCAGAATCCTTAGTGCACCAGGTTGGATGGTGCAGCAGAAGTGTGGACTTGCATTAGGCAGCATTTCTAGCAGTTGGGTAGGTGAAAGGGTTAAAGATGGAGCCAGTGCTTGTTCTTCCACGGCATTATCTGTATGATTGCTTTTCATATCTTGTTTACTGTGGTTAGCAGAGCAGCTATAATACAGAGTGCTAGGTGCAATAAATCTTGTCGTTGTGAACAGCACACTTTTCATCAGAGCTCAAGGAACTGCAAGGTAAGCATTCAGAGGCAATCTATAGATTTAATTATATAGAAAGTCTAACCTGGGTAGATCTCAAAAGGAAAATATAATCGTGAAGATTACGTTCTATTGGGTTTAATCTATATTGCATATATTAGCCTGAGGACACAAACAAAGGTGCTGCCAGTGCAGAATAATTTCCATGGTTTAGTGTCAGGACTGAACAACCTAAGATGCTGGTAATTTAAGGAGCTCTGGGTCAGACAGCTGTGTATATACATCTATACTTCTGCATTTTAAGAACTTCTCTGATGATTATTGTCATCCACGAAATTCCACTGCATAAAGGAAACCATCTCGGATCTTACTTTTTTACCGAAAGATGAGTTTCTGACCGCAAAGCAAAACTCTGTGTATCAGTGACATGCCTAGATTGCCCTGATCTCCCTGTGCAGAGCAGGCACCAGCAGCAGGTTGCAGCCAACATCTGGGTCTCTGCTGGGAGCCCGTTTACTCTGTTAGTGAAAAGCCCCCACATGAGCCCCCACGCAAGGGCATGGGAGACAAGAGGAGGGATGTACTGGGTGTACCTTGGGCTGCTTTCCTTGAGAAATACGGTGCACTCACAGCTCTAAGCAGATTTGAGGGATTGGCTTTGATTTTGGCAGCATGGGCTGGTTCAGGGCCATTTCCCAAGCCCGTATGTAACTAGGGCTCATCCCAAGGAGGACAGAAGTCGGCTGAAACAAAAAGATGGTTTATCTTTGTCAGCTGGGACACAGCAGGTAGGGTTGAAACCCTGGGCTCCTTATCTGGGCTGCTCTGGGAGCCTCCTACTGCTCCCCTTGTTTGAGGAACCTGTTTCGGTCTTCTGAGCTCATGGGAATTGCTCGGAAGCTCGTTGGTGGGACGCTAATTTTAAAGATGTGTCACTGAAGTGTTTCGCTTGAACACAGCGCTTTATTCTGTTGAGCACCCTCCTACACACGGTTAGTCAGTCGCCGGTTGCCCAATATGCCCATAGGGGAATGTATTGCTTAGGAACGAGTTGATCCAGGAAAGAGCATTAAGAGAGCGCAGCCGGGCAGAGGCGTGGGGGTGCTGCCTGGGACGTGTTTCTAGCCCCGAGCGCAGAGAAGGGCCCGTGGGTGTTCGCACCTGCTTCAGTGACTCGCCAGTACCTGAGTCAGGCGCTGTGTCCCGCAGCAGCGGCAACGCCAAAGGCTTTCCAGGAGCAAAGCCCGTGTCTCCTCTCACCTGCCGCCTGAGCGCAGGGCACAGCGGTGCCCAGGCTGCCCCGCTGGCATCCCCGGCGAGTGGGTGAGAAACACGTAGTGGTGCTGTGCAGAGCTGGGTACGGCAGTGCCCACTGAGGGGAGCCCTGCGGGTCTGGGCCTGTGGCCGTGCTGCTCATGCTGCCATGGCAGAGCAGGGACGTGGCTCAGTAAGGCACACAGCTCCGCATTTAATCCATGGGTGCATAAATGGAGGTATCTCGAGACGCTACGTGCCTGCCCGAGAGCAGACACGAGCCGTGCCTGCCTTCTGCATTGCCAGGAGGAGAGGCTGTGCTCCTGCCTCGAGCAGAGGGCGGCTGTGCCCCATTTGTGGCATGGAGCAGAAACCAGAGCAGCTCAAAGTGGGTAAAAACTCACCAAGGTCAGCATGATGGTGTCTAGTCCCGTCACACCCCTGGCCAGCTGTGTGCTGGGTCGCATGTGTTTTGGCTAACGCGAGGGTTTTCCACGAGAGAGTGCTGATAAACATAAGGGAAAAGAGACAAAACTGGCATGGGCTGAGTTTGTCCAGTTTGTGCTGTGAAGCCACAAGCTGTCCGCCCTAGGAGCTCCCGGGGTGTAAGTAGGGGGAACCTGAGCTGTGCATCTCCCTGCTGTGCTGTGGGTCCGGAAGAGTCGGCTGGAGAGGTGGAGTTGGCCACACCACCCTAATTCACTGTTCTGGGTTCCAGTCCTGCCTTTCCGCAGTGCAAAAACTGCTGGATTTGGCCTGTGCTTCAGCTCGCCACGCTTCCTCAGAGCCGAGGTCTTGTTCCTTCACACTGGTGGAAAAAGAGAGAAATAGCTGGTAACTGCAAGTACTCCGGTTAAGGACAAAAGCAGCACGAATACCAGATAGCAGCGTATTTTCCTCCATCATTATCATAAAGTAAACCATTAGAGACTGAAGCATCTTCTAAAATTATTATCAGCTAGGCTCCCCCAGCAAAATAAAATACATGGTTTAATTAACACAAAACCATTTATTTCTGTCTGTAAACAACCGTCACTGAGGATTTACTCCTGAATGAGTGGCTACAGTCGTCTTCTCCTTGAGATATCCTTGCCAAATCTCCTGAATAATGGGCATGGGAGATTGAATCTTGCACAATTAACACGCTGAACAATGCAAATTAAAAATAAAAGAAACTTCTGATAAACTATTAAATTTTGAATAATTATTTCAGCTTATGCAGCTGATAATGGTGTCAAAAGCTAGGAATTCTGCTTCCAGAGCAGAGCGCCCATGACAGCCACTCACAGCGTGGTGCCCACAGTTACAGTGACACCAGAAAGGTCACAGGGTAGGAATTCCCACAATGCGGCTACCCACTGAATTGAGTCTGCATGAATTTTTTTTTAACATATTAGCATACATTTGAGTATCAGCATAATCCTGGAACCTTGTTATTTTAATTGTATATGTGGTGAGAATCAAAATTTCTTTGGGTGGTGGTGGGGAAATCCTGGCCTCTAGGGTTTTGAGGAGAGGGGTTTGAGCATTGTTTTCCATGCTCATCACCATCCCATGAAAGAACTGATGGTGGCAGCTGTGCACACACCGACTTCTGTGTTTCTTAATCCTCCACCTGGAAGCGATTACAAAGAAAAGCCAAGGAGGATGAGCCATCTTTGAGGTTTTGCACCTCATGCATCTCCTGTGGCTTCTCTTGCCTCCTGGGGACAATACAGAGCCACCTGGGGTGGCTGGTGCGGCTGTTGGGCTGCTCTGGTTGCAAGTGGAGGCAATCACTGCCTGTGGTTAGATCAGACCATGCAGGGCTTGTTTGTTAATGCAGCGCTTTGTTAGTAGGAAAGGAAGGGATGGGTATTAATTGCTC
The DNA here is from genome assembly GCA_034781795.1 of Crypturellus tataupa. Lineage (NCBI taxonomy): Eukaryota > Metazoa > Chordata > Aves > Tinamiformes > Tinamidae > Crypturellus > Crypturellus tataupa. The sequence goes on from JAWLRI010000995.1 coordinate 4,348,911, forward strand.
TTTAGTGCTTTGCCATTTTTCATGCCTGTTATTGATGAACAGTGACCTGAGCTAAAGCAGCAGAAGGGGAATTGGGGAACCGGAATAACCTGAAATCAGAAGAAACCCCCTGTGTAGGATGGAATTAGAAGTGGGCTGCATTTTAAACTTTTTTTTTTTTTTTTTCCAGTAAATTTGCCGGTATCCAAATTTTTCATGAATTCTTCTTGGCTTCACCAAGCTGTTCATTTAAAAATTTATTCAAAAAGTCAGAATATTATTTTCACATCTTCAGAATGAACCATTTTGATTTTTCTCCTTCAAATTTTTCACTTTCTTTTCACTATGAAAACTCCATAATTTGGAGGAAAAAATCATTAAGACCCAAACCAAGAGCAGATCAAAATACTTTGGTCAAGAGAGAGAGGAGGGTTGCATTTGATTCTTGAAAGTTTTCTTTTCAGCTTCCTTCTTTTTCTGTCTTTTTCTTACAGCAGAGTTGCTTTCTTTTGGGGAGATTGCAAATTAAATCAGTTATTTCACCTGCTGGGGCTCTGGTGCAATGGCAATACAGTCTGCAGATGTTAGACCCAATGGACCTTGAGTGTGGACAGAGGTTAAATGGAAAATGATGGCACTTTGTTCTGTACTGAATCCAGCCAAACATCTTTATTATCATTTAGACCAGCTCTGGGGAGGGAAATCTTAATTACCTAAATGCTTACTCATTTGATAATTCAAGTAAATTAGCAGGTGAAATTAACAATAAAGTGACAATGCTGTTTTTATAGCAGTGCTACTCTGTGTGCTATTTGCAATGCAGAGAGGAGCAGTGGGCAGGTACAGCTATTTAAGAAATGTATTAAATTTCTCATAAATAGTAGAGGGAACTGAATCATGCTGGTTCCAGAGAAATACATGTGGTTATGTAGGGAATTATGTTTTTTTTTTTTTATGCAGATAGACAGCAGCCTTTGGTCTGGGGAAAATCTAGGGGAGAACAGAGTGCCTGAGACTTGCATTTGCTGTGAATTTGCAGAAAGCTTTGACCTTAAAGGGAATAGTGCAGCTTTGCTCTGTCTGTTTGCACTTTGCATTGCTCAGGGATCATGCTTAGCTCTCAGCGTGCGCCTCCGTTTATACATGCACTTCCAATAATCCTCTCTCTGTGCTTCACTCTCTTCTCTCTTTTCCTCCAATCTGCACATTCCTGGCAGCTGCAGCAGGTCAGGCTGTCCAAGAGCTGATAGACATAACAACCGCATGCCCTAGCTGTCTTTAAACATAGGGAAGATAGAGTTTTTCTTGGAGCAAGGGCTTTGCTGCTCTGCTCTAAGTAGCCGTTGTGTTTCCTATCCCAGAAATGCTCCCATTTTCCCCTGAAAGCAGAGCTGGGAAATGCTTTCTCTAAAGAGATGCAACAGCAAATAGTCACTGAAATACATTTCTTTTCCTTTGTTTGCTGCTTCCCTTCTGCTCACTTCTGCTGTAAATCATAATTTGGCCTGACACCCGGTGCCAGCCACCTATATCACACGTGTGATTAAAATTCCTCGCCCTGTCTGGGCCCATTAACCCGCTTTTCCACCCACAGCTCCAGGCAGCAGCAGCAGCTCTCCCATGTCCGAGGGCGAGGGGAGGAAACTCGTGCTCGCGGAAGAGCGGATAATGAGGATTGAATTGCTTGCACGGAGCTGCTTTCGCAGGGCCCGTGGAGGTATGGGCCCTGCCTTTCCCAGGGTGTAGGAGGATGTGTTGGCTCCGGCATCGCTGCTGGCTCGGCATCGCTCTGCTCCCTCCTCCCTCCGACATGGTAACTCATTGGCTCTGGGACCTGGGCCTCCGGTTTGGGGTGCCTTACTGCCTGCAAAGTGTTACGAGGTGATTTCCATCCCCATGGGCCTGACCCTTGCTGGCTGGAGCATTTCTGGAGGCCCAGCTGGAGCAGGGACACACTGGCGGGCAGGGGAGCGGCCTGGCTGTGGCTGAAATGCTTCCTGCGCCGTTCTGTTGCCCTCACCTGCCTCAGCATGGGGCCAAGGGGTGTTGCCAATAGTCTGTTCATGTGGTAAGTAGAAACAACTGAAATAGAAATATCAGCATTCAGGTTCAGTGCACTTAACCAGAGATGTCCTTAGCACCCAGCGTTAGGCTTGGCCCAATCCCATTATCGCTGCTAGCACTGGGTTGTTCATCACCGTCGTGTCCTCCCGTCCCCGCTGCCGCTGTGGGGCCAGGCTCTCCGTGCTGGCGGCTGCGCTTGGGAACAGCTGCTCAGACAGATGTGCAAGTTAAAAATACCGCAGCGAGGGGAGAACTGTGGCTGTCTGGGCCACTTGTGTTTGCCTGACTCCTGCCTCCCTCCTCCTGCTGTTCCCCAGCCAGCCCTGGGGACGGAGCCTCGAATGGCAGTGGGTGCTCCGGGAATCGCTCCTGTGCCCGCAGTGCTGCCTGCTCGGGGCTGGTGGCGCTGAGCAAGCCGTGTGCCTGTTCCCTGATTGTGAACCAGCTAAATACTGCTGCGATGGGGCTTTTTTAGATGGTAAGGAGATAATTCACAGGAAAATGAGGGAACAAACATGGTGTATCAAGGTCTGGTATGGGAAAGTTCTTCAGACAGTGTTTGGAGGAGTCGCATTGTAGCACTGCTTGGGCAGTCACAGCGAGCCAGGCTCTGCTGCCTCCTGGGCTGGGCCGGCTGCAGAGAGTTGCTGGTTTCCTGCCAGGTTCCCCAGAAACTGAAGGACAACGGATACCCTGTCTGTATCCCCACACCAGGGAGGGCAGGTGCTGGGTAATGCTCCCTCTTTACCAGGCAGCCCTGAGCCACCTCGTGCCACTTTGCAGACAATCTGACCTCATGTTTCTGAAAACCCTTCTGACAACCAACCCTGAGTGATCCCTCGTGATGCTTAAAGAGGGAATGAAACTGCAAGGCGTGCGGGTGTCACCATCACCATTGAAAGACACGGCAGAGAGCCCTGACAGAGGGACCATCTTCATAGTCGCTGAGCGGGTTCATCTCCTGTTCACATGTTCACGACTTCAAAGGAAGGAGCTGAGAGGTTTCCCGGCGCCCTGACTTTGTTGTTCAACTATCAGATGCTCATAAATTATCAACAAACGATCTCAGCTATCAAGCCTGTGAGGAGGACTAGGTAATTATGTTTGTGGTTCAAAATGAGAGTTGTCAATTTTAATTAGGCAAAGCGGAGGGCAGAGGGAATTTTTAATGGCACTACCTGAACTCTGGAACACTGCACAGAAAATAATTGTAAATGAAAAATTAATCAGGGAATATAAGAGGATACTCCCTTTTTCTCCGACATATTATTCCTCCTAGTTTGTTATTTTGTTCCCTTTGAAGCAGATTGGGATGTAGCTATGCAACTGCAAGCAGGTTTGCTTTAACATTAGCAAGAAACCAGTATAGGCATAGGCCAGAGAGGGTGAGTGTTTTTTCATATTTTTGTGTCCGGGAATCATTATTTTTTCAAGAGATTTGCTTGGGAATGACTTTCAGGAATAAGTTGCCAGGGGTGCTGTGCAAGCCCTGCTTCCCCACTGCGCCATCGCCTGCAAGGCCCTGGCCTTTTCTCCCGCATGTAGATTCATACCTGGGAGGCTGATGCCATCGTTTCTGCTAAAATCAAGGCAGTTTCTTTTTTTAATGTCGCTGGCAGCTAGAGGGGCTGTCTGCGTGATTGCAGTATTTGAAGAGCAGGCAAATGTCAGCCCATGGCGGGGAGTATGTGTTAAGTTTTAATCAGCTGGCTGGTATCCTCTCCTGATTTATTTTCCATCATTTAGACAGGATTTGCTGGGTTGTATGTGGTGGTGTGAATATTTATAACGAGAAATTTTTTTTCTTGCTGCTTCTGTGATTAACTGGTTTAGTGCTCTGAAGGACACGCAGAGTGAAGGTTAAAGCTGGAAAGGCCCTGTCCTTTCCTGCTGCTCTGCTCCTTAAATTAGCAGAATTACACCAGGCACTGGCTTGGCCCACCTCTGCACATCTGGTAGGAAGGATGTTTCCTCTGCCAGTGAGCAGTTTCCTTGCTTCAGTGTGCTTAATACCAGCAAAGCCTGATCCAAAATGTTCTCAAGACAGCAGAAAGACATTTTAATGGGCTTAAATCTGGCCCAAAGTGAGTCAGCTGCAGCACATGAACTTCTATTCTCAAGTGCAATTTTATATTAGGAAAGCTGCAGACAAGTATTTGGCAGCTGTAGTTAAAATAATAGTTGTAAAAATAATAAAGAAATGCATTGAGTTTTTTAGTGCTGCGCACTTCTATTATTGGTAAGAATATGCTAAATCTCTGAGTAGAAATGCCATGGGTCACACGTCGTGCTGGAAGGGAAGCTCACGTCAGCTGCAGCTGATTACAGGTATCCAGCCAGCCTTGCAGCCCTGCTTATGGCCCCATCATGCAAAATGAAAGCAACTTGGATCAGCTAAAATTAAAATTTCCTGATTGCCTTTCAGTGCCCAGGCACCCTGAGGAGTCTTCAGCAGGTCTGGAGCTGAAAGGGCTGGCTCTGATCTAGTTACACTGATGAAAACGGAGCTTAACTTCATGAACGCAGGAGCTGACTCCTTTACAGAAGGCCAGGGCCCAGTGGACCCTAAAAATCCACTAAACCTCCCTCAATCTACCTGTGGATGGAGAATGGCTCATGCAAATGAGATGCAAATATTATGGGTTTAAAATGCCACTTTCCTAGTCTTGCTTTGCCCATGAAAATCTCTGGTTTCATTCCAGTAAAGCTGAAGGTCTTGTCCTTATCACAACACCTGTGAAGTTTTGTGCTTGTTTCCAGGTGACTGCAAATTTGGCTGTGTAACTGCAAAACTTAAGGGAGGAAACCTTCCCAAATGCCCCTGTCTTCAGGCACAACTGTGGGCACTCGCAGTGAGAGAGCTTGTCTGGAAGGTCACTCCACAATCCTGAAGTGCTCCAAGGTATTTGTGTCTTGTGAGCAGAGCTCCCAGGAGCGGCTAACTGGGCACGGTGACCCAGAATCTCTCCTGTGACTCCTCAGAAATCCCATGCTGGAAAAAGCTGCCTCATTTCCTCCAAAAAAATATCCATTTCTCTTGCTATTGCTTCTGGTTTGCAGCCATACTTGATGGTTTCGTATCAAAAGAATCTCCAGTGAGTCAGAATAGCTGCTGTGAAGCTCGTTACCGTAACGCAGGATCTCGTGCCAGCTTTTTAACTGTTCCACACTCCTGTGTTAGACGAAAAACTTGCACGTGTTAAATGTGTTCCCAGGAGCCTCCAGGTTTGCCGTTCTGCTTCTGCAAATTGCAGCTGGTGCTTCCAGGTTTGTTGTGGTTTGGGGCTAGGAGGTGAAAGCGAGGAAGCAAAATGATTTGCCTCTGAGGTCTGTGAGAAGGAAGAACTGTGTCCTAGACGGATCTTGGGGACGTGATTAATGCACGGTTATTTGGCTGCTCTTCATTATCACAGCTTAATACAGCTAAGCCAGGCGCTTGCGCAGGAAGGTCTGGCCCATTTATGAGTTTGTTCTCTTGTGGCCTGGGAGGCTTTGGGATGCTGGGCTGTAAATTGTTTGGTGTCCCCCGTTATTTTTCACCAGAAGCCGCCTTTGCTCAGCAGCTTCTTGAGCGGGAGCGCCCGGCATCCGCTCGAGGGCAACAGTAGCAGTGTCTGTCTGCAGCCTGGCAGACACTTTGCAAACTGCAGATCGGGTAGAGGCTGTAATTAAAGTGCACAACACGGAACGAGCTTTAGACATGGAGGTATCAGCTCCGAGCTGTTCAACGGGCTGGAGTAACAGCAGAGCGTATTTTAAATAATGGTTTAATTAAGTGGTATTACAGTTTTAGCTCTGTCTCGGAAAATTGTTGGCTTATTGCCTCTAAAGCATAAAGTCTGAAAGGGGAGAACAAGAAGCTGCCTGGCCCAGAACGCAGCTTGCTGGCGGAAGCCCTTGGAAACACAGCCCAGAGTGGGACCGGTCCTGGTGAGCAGGAGCCAGGCTGTGTGGGTCCCCCTGCTGCCCCGGGTGTCCTCGCTCTCCCAAGGAGCATTCCCTGCTCCGGGAGGCTGTGGCTGCCGGGGACACGGGAAGCACCCGTGGATGGAGCTGCTAGCAGGGGCACTGCAATGAGCTGGGGATCAGGGTAGCCTTTGCTGCTGTCCCTGACGCAACCTAAGACTTGTTAAATCAAATGGCAAGTCCCTGCTGTCCTTAATCCTCGAGACGGAGGTGACAGAGGGCAAAACTAGGCTTCATCTGCTGTGCTTTAAAAATGTTAATGAACTGCAGATGAAGCCTGGCTTCTTATGTATGTCTAGCAGCACCTCACGTTGCCCTCAGCTTAGGATGCTTAAAGGAAGAGAGGCCACCACTGAATATGTCCCCAGGGACACAGAGCTCTCTCAAGGCGAGGGCAGGTGCTGCCTTGGCTCCTAAAGCAGCCTGTGTTGTTACGGAGCCCGGGCCTTGGCACTGCACGAGGAGGGCGGCGGGTCCCAGGCTGGGGCTGTCCCGGTGCCCTGGGCATCAGGCAGCCCCGCGCTGCGTTGCTGGCCACCCCGACCCTGCTCGTGCTTTGGGCTCTCGTCAGGAAGCCTTTCCTGAGGACTGCAGCAGAGCACCGCGAGCTCCTTCTCCCCTGTCTGCTTGCATTTGTGGGATCTGACCTACTTTTTGTTATTTGTAGCACAAAAGCCTCCCTTGTTTTCTGACATGCAGAGAACTGTTTCGGAAGCGCTCAGTGTCCGGGAGCCTCAGCCAGCTCCGTTGGTGAGAATGGGCAGCACTCGCTAGAACAGGGGAAGTGACCCCCTTTTGGAGTCGCCATCCCTCCGGCGGTCCCTTCTGTGGGGCTCCCGGAAAGAGCAGGGACGTGACCCTGCAAGGGTCCCCGTGACAGTGGCTTCGCTCTCTGGCTCCTCTATGGGGATGATGGGCAGGAGCAGCCCTGCCCTGCTCGCCATCCTGCCAGGGCAGAAGGCAGCCCCTTGGAGCCAGGGCTGGAGCCAGGGCTGTGCAGTGACAGTGGGGACAGGAACACAGGCTCCTTCCCTGTGCAGATATCCTTCAAAAGATACTGCAGTTACCCAGGATATTCCTACGCATCAGCAGGCTGTAAAAAACAGCTTTCTTCGAGCAGCATAGACAGGAAGCTAAGTTAAATACGTCAAATTAACTGTCAAAATAATCTTCCAGGACTTGATGAGCCCAAAGATTAAATGGCATGTTATTTCTTCAGCGGGCTTCTTTATCTCAGCCAAAGGGATTTACAGTAGATTCCAAAATCCATATTTTAAATGAATTGCAAATAGTTTTGTGTAGACTTGCCCCATATGAAAAGGATTATTACCCAAAACAATCTTCTTGTCAGGGGGAAAGTAGGTTAAAAAGAAGTGGGCATGTAAATAAATGTAAAGGCTTTACGGTGAATTCTGTTTATTTTCCCTTTGATTTTCCTGGCTTCCTATGCAATTAAAGGGTCCAGGTCTTCATTGTAAAACACAGGATCATTTCTTTTTTGTGCCATCAGTAAATATTTGGGCTGTAACTGTTTAAACATAAGCCTTAAATAATCATTAGTTTGCTTTTTCCTGTTCTCTGGCTGAGTCCTAGTTTGAATTTCCATAGACTAAAAATACATGATTTTGTTTGAAGAGCTTAGATAATCTTGTTCATTTTGCTGTTTATCTATTACCAGCGAAGCCTAATCATCCTTTGACTGACATTCAGCGTCGTGTAGTTAAACAGAGATGCAGGATGTGTAGTGGGGAGTTGTTATTCCCAACCACACTCCCTGGTACATAAGCCCGCTGCAGACACAGTGCAGTGCTCGACACTGAATTGTACGTACCCGATGGAAAGCTACTGCCATGTGCTGGGAGCAAAAACGGCAACAAAGAGCTGCAAAACAGTGCTGGGAGACAGAAACGACAGAGGATAATAGGGCAAAGAGGGAGATTGGTAGCAGTCCATCTTGAGTTTCAACATAACCCAAGTGACCCCTGGATGCCATTCCCCGCGGCGCCTGCCCAGCCCTGCGCCTCTCGGCGGGGTGGAGGGATTATCTTGCGTAAGGACATGCAGCGAGATCCTCTGTGCCAGTCCCAGGGAGGAGATGATCTCCCTCGTTACTCGTGTTTGAACACTGAAAGGGAAGGATTGTGTCTGTCCAAAGCCCTTGTTTCAGCCTTGGATGTTATATTTATCCCGGTATTTTTTTTTATGTTCTGGATTTCAGCTTCACTTCTAAGATGCTTTATGGTGGACAGCCGGTGATTTGTTTAATTTATTTAAAGACCTGAAGGGTAGAGAACCAAGGACAGAGGAAAAAAACTGTAGATTCCGAAAGATTTTCCCCATTTACTGAATTTCTTGATTTCCATGTCAAAGTTAGAAAGTAACATTAATTACAGGCACCTGGAAAGAGCCATAATCATGTGTCATTCATGGTGATGGGATGACATCTCTGGTTGGGATGGTTCAGCATTACCATTTGCAATCTCAAGAGCTCAGGCTACACTGATAACTATTCCTGACAACCTCTGTAGATGAATTTGACATTTTTGATATATGTGTGTGCAGCGGAGGTTGTATCACAGAGTGGGTAGGTGTGATGTGCTTCCCTAGGCAAAGAGCAAACAGGTACTTTCATTCTTTTATTTCAGATAAAGGGAGAAATAAGCACAAAAGAAGGAGGAACTGAAGGTGGAGTGCCCTGTGTGCCTTCCAGAGATTGTGTTGCGAGGCCCAGCATGCCAGCCCTGTGGGCACCCCTCGAAGCTTGAGCTGCCCCCTTGGCTCCTGAAAGGCTCCTGACGGATTTTCTTGCTCTGTGGGTGAGTTCCACTCAGTAGTACTTCTGCGAAAGAGATAAAAAACAGTAGCCTCTGGGAGTTGTTCTATTGACTTTATATTCTTGATGCTGTGATTGCAACTGTCATCAATATCTTGTCTTAAAGTTGCCTAAACAGAGTCCCTCAGACTCCCATCAGGAGTGCTGGGTCCCAAGAACAGGTTCAGCACACCAAGTCTCACCAGCTGAGAAGCAGCAAGCACCTAGCTGTGGGCTGAGGGTGGGCAGTGCCACTTCTCTATGCAACACAGGGCATCACTGTGTCTACAGATTTTTTGGTGGAGTGTTGTTTTTCTCCCTGTCAGATAACAGTGTCTTGGAGAGCTGGCATCTCTCAGCTGCCCCTCAGCTCCAGCTTCACCGTGTGTCTGTGTAATGCAGGAGCGCTGGTTGCTGTTCAGCTTGGAGCTGTGGGGGCGTCAAGGGGCTCTGCTTCCGTGGCTGTGTGATCTCCAAATGCTGCTCTGCAGTGAGTGCTGTCCCCACGTTGTGCTGAACTTAGTTCACAAGCCCATAGTTGGTCACGTAGCTTCAGTGTATCAGGATGAGCCTTGATCTTCGTTGATTAATACTGTGTGATTTGAGGTGAGAGCCATTTGCCTGCAGAATTAATTAACAGTGCATTGGATTAACAATAGCAAAAAAATGAGAGAGAAAAAAAGAGAGAAACTGAAAAAAATCTCTCCAGCCAGTGCCAAATCCAAGATAAATAATGTAAGGAGTGTCTCCTATGATCATCTTCCTATGGCTTAGATCAATAGCAGCGTCAGAATGAAGCCAGGAGAGCAGCTCTGAGCCCAGAGCTCCGCAGCCCCAGAGTGTTCACAGCCCTTATCGTGGTTTATTACACAAATTTTCCTGCACATTGCAAAGTTCCTTAGCTGGCTAATATACAACCATCGTCAAAATAGATATTCTGTTAATTTTTTCTTGCTAGAGGAGAGATCAAGTAGTAGCTCTTCACTGTCACTGGGGAAGAATATTCAAAGCTGGTTCTTTAAAGGTCAGGCTCATATTAGATGCTAAGAATACAGAGAGAAAAGGAAGCTTACACTCATTTTGCCCTTTGGGCAGATGTTAGACACTGCCAAGTTTGATGTGCAAAGGTACTTTTTATGCATCAAACAGGATGATGTTTGTAATGTCTGTTCTTCGGGAAGTTAGTGAGAATTTCTATTGGGTTTCAACATGGGATTTCTGACTAGTGTGGTTCTTTGTTTGCCCTGTTTTTCTCCCCCGAGTGAACCAGTCTCATAGTGTTTGCAGGATAATTCATTATTTGTGCCACTGCCTTCAGCTACCTTCATCAGACCAGCACCCGCTGTGCAGACTCACAGTGGGCAGGTCCCTTCTCCCAAGCGCTTTGGCCTTTTTTGCTTATTTGAGCACCAAGGTGCCTACTGCTCTCCTGTACCCACAGGAACAGGCAGGTTGTTTTCCAAGATGTGCCAGGAGATGAGAGGGTTGTCCCCCTCCCATGAATCTTTTGCCAGGAGCCGGCACATTGAGAGGGTAAGGTCAGAGCTGTTGGTGAAAGTTTTGCCCATTCTGTGATCAGATGAAGTTTGCATCATACTCCAGGTGACGTTTGCACTTGATGCTTGGGCTTCTGAACCACAAAATAAGTATTTCAGCCATGGGCTGTTGCCATCCAGGTGTCTTTTGCAAGGCATCTGGGCTAGTCTTGCTGTTCCATATACAGCAGCATCCTCTGCACCTACCGCCTGTGCTTCAGGGACTTGAAAGCTCTTCAGCTACAGCTTGAACTTCCATCTTTCTCTAGATAGCAATTTCTGGTTTCTGTCTGGGAAGATACAAAGAAATGGTTTCCCACGTTCCCGATCGTTACACAATGGGAGCACAATATAGAGTGAAAGTTAAAATGATTTATAATCTAGAGTGCTCCAAAGAATAAACAAGACAGGGAATGAGAGAACCGCTGGAACAGAATCTTTTGGCAGTGCATGAAAGCCCAGTAATGATGTTGGAAAGGTATCGATTTAGGGATTAGCATGAAAAGTATCCAGCTAGGACGCTTTGTTCTGCTTTGGGTGGCATCACTGGAGACCGTGAGGAAGGTCTGTAGACTGCAGTGACCCTCAACCATTCCAGCTGGAAGCTGGGTAAGAAGCAAGACCTAGCAGAGGACCAGATGCTGTATCCATGCTTATTGTTCCAGGGTAAATAAAAGAAAATGCTTCCTGTTTGTTTGAGCAGCTGCTGATCTCCAGCAAATCTTCCACTTCATCATTTTCAAGCACAAACTGGCTAAGTAACTGTACATGTTTTGAACAACAACTGAAGTTAATGTGCAATTTAAATACATGCTTCTATTGCCATTGCCATGCTAAGGGACGTACTTTGATAGCACAGTTAAAAGAGCAGCAAGTGTGGTGGCACAGGAAAGGCGACCAGTTATGCCAGCCAGGCATGTTTCCCTTGCCTGCATTACCCGAGGCCTTTTGAGAGAGTACAGAAAAGCAACATAGTGGAATAAGAGCTGGAAGAGCTCACATGATTTCAGTTTTAAAGTATGGCTGCTATGTCACTTGCTTCCTCCTGTCTCTCTCTCAACTATCTATGCAATAGAGGCCGTTCACATGCTGATAAATGTGGCTAGAAATGCAGAATTGGCACCGTATAGGATACAGAGATTATTGCATACCTTGTAGGAAGATAAGTGAATCCGTGTCAGGCTAGAAGCAGAAAGGGATACTCTGTACTTGAGTTGTCCTCTTAGCTCTGTACTGCCTCATGTGCTGGGTGGCCTGGGAGAGCTGCTAATCCAGGAGGCCTCTACGCTACATTGCCAATATTTTGAGAACAATTGACATTAAATTCCACAACAGCTACATAAGACTAAAACATATCAGTCCTGTTTGTAAGGGGGGATCCTATGTCATGTAAGCGCCCATCTCCTGTCCCCCGGACACTGCAGCTCTGCACCGTGTGGCCTGCTGAGCACGCGGGAGCAGGGACACCTCGTGCGGGTGCGCAGGAAGCTGCGGGCTCACCGTGCGCAGTGCTTTGCTGCCAGAGCTCCGTGGTCAGCAGTGCGGCGCCCCAGCTGCTGCGCTCATATGGGGAGCACGAATGGTGACACCTCTGCAAGTGGGACAAGATGGTAACGGGTATTAGGGGGCTTCACGACACGCAAGTCCGAGTGCAGACTGTAGAGCTCCCAGTTAATGACTTGCTGCCTTCATTCCTGCTTCACGACTTCCCTGCTTAGACTATTCTAGTCACATACTACCTCGTAGCTGCTTTGGCTTTTATAGATGCAATCCAACAGATGAATAAATAACAATGAGCTCCTGCTGAAATACATTTAGGAAACACTTGATAGGATCTAATTTATTATACTTTATTATTTAGAAAGCCAGTATATAAACTTACCTCACACAACAGCAGATTAGCTGATGCACTCGCTGTGTATTAGCTTTTGGTTGGCATCACTGAAAGGCTCAAGTATATTTTTGGGGAGGGAGTTATATAAGAAGGACTTTTTAAAAAAAAGGCAAGATATTTTCAGTGTTCCCTTATATAAAAGTGTACAGAAATAGTTCTGCTTCCTCAGGCCTTTCAAATATTGGTCCCTTACCTAAGTTTCCTAATAAAAAGCTAACATCCTCCCTTGGTTTTGCTGAAACTGCTGGAATAAGTATCACAGCTGACAATACCTGTTCTCGGGCACCGTCATGCTTTCCTGCGCGTGGATGGAGTGTTCCTAGCGGCTTGTTGCATCCCCCAGAAACAGAGCGTCAGCTTCCATGTCCTTGCCCTTGGCTCTAAAGGCAGAACATGTTACCCTGACACCTCCAACACAAAAATAGAGCAAGGGGAAACCTCACACTAAAATAATGAGCGACTGGAGCACGCAGACTGGCAGAGCGAGGAGCTCATGGCCCACGGCTTGGCACAAACCGGAGAGTCTGGGGGCTGGAGGGGGGTCCTGTGCAGGGAGCCCCTCGGCCCTGTGCTGTGCGGGGCTGCAGCTCCGAGCAGGGAAACGGTCTCCAGCCTCAGCACTGCCTGGGGTGCCGCAGGAATCTAGCTGCCCGTCTCCCATCACTAAGCAAACATCCGATGGCGCTGGTGGCTGCAGGAGCATCTGGGCGCTCGTGGACGGGGCGATGCACTCGCTGCAGGTTGCATTACCCGCTCAGGTTGTCTGACGAAAGAACAAGTGTCTAGGCATCCCCAGAAACAGGGCGGTTGGGAGCAGCCCTGCAGCAGCTGGGCTGCCCGTGTGCTAACACAACGTCTGTGCCTTGAGCAGGGACGAGCAGAGCCCTCCGAGTCACCTGAAACCAAGAGCGGGAAAGAGCTTTGTCACTTCCATCTCATAAACTCTGCGGCTCCAAGTAGCCACTGCTGTGGTAGGAACCTCCCTTGGCTACAAATGGGGCATTTGCATTACTAAAAAGTGGAGTTACACTGGTTAGACTGAAAACTGGAAAAGCAGTGCTGTGCTCGCAGCAGCTCTGGGGTTTGTTGGGACTGGTGAATTGGTCTGTATTGCCACGATGTCTAGGAAAGGAAATCTCCACTAATACCTTCTACTGTGCAGCTTTTTTCTTTATAGCATTTTTGCGGTGCTCTGATTTACCTGTGAGACAAATAACTCAGAATACTCAGGCCCCAATGCTGCTGATTTATACACAGAACCAGTCAGAGATGTCACGGTATAAAAAAGAAAGAAATGTGCAAATCTGTGCAAGGGAAGAAATATGATGATATTCTCTAAAAATCTTGTGCCCCTGTTCTGTGGAAACAGCCAAAGCCTGAGCGTGGGTAACTCCCTCAAAATCATATGATATGTCCAGAGAGTGAAGAAATACAAATGGAAATCCATCTATCACGTATGAGGAGGATATGAAAGTTGAATGTGTCGTTCGCTTGAGCTGTTTTATTCATATTGCCATTTATGTAGCAGTCATCCTGGTAGTTTTCCTACCTCTTCCACTTTGTGAAACTGTTTAGCTCAACCCAGCTCAGCTTCTGAAACTGAGTTCCCATTTCTGAGCTCCCGGCGCTCATTCCCGAGGCTGCTCCGTGGGATTTGTGAAGCTCCTGCTGTACCCAGGGCTGAGGAGCTGAGGGCTGGGGACACCACCAGAAAATGGACAGTGTGAGACAAATATAGAAGCTGTCAAGGGAAGCTTATTTCAAGTATGTCCCCCCGAACCTACCAGTCTATTATTCTTGCCATAAATTTGTCCTTCAGTGTTTGTTTTCCTTGTGTCAGAGTCCAAAAGGCCCATTTCTAGCACTGCAGAGCCTCAGCTGTCATATCTGCTTTCCTCTTATTGCAAGCTCCGCACTGAAGCACCGTGCCCTTTCATATCAAATACATCATTAAAGTAGATCCCGTTTCCTATCAGAAATAAACCCCGGGCGCAGCTTCTCGAGCATTTTCTGCAGCAGCTGAGCCAGTTGCGGACGTGCCCACCTCCTCCTGCAATGATGCTAAAATCCATCCTCCCCGAAATGTGTGTCCCAGCGCAGCAGAGAGGGACGGGAGTGGTGCCGTGACCACGGGCCCCTGAGCTGCAGGACACGTCTGCAGACCTGTGTGTCCTGACCCACAGTCAGTGCCTTTTCCTATGGCTGTAGGCAGTGAAAAACCTCACCCCAAACCTTTCCATCCCTCCGACAGCCAGCTAAAACAAGCACCATTTATTTGTGTTTAGTGATGATCTCTTAGGCTTTTCCCCAAACAAAATTAACACCCTTAAGTCCCCAGATCAATTGAGCTTCTGTGCCTTGCTATGATTAAGCAACATGCTGTTATTTATTTAATCCTCTTTGGAAACACCAGAGCTGCGGTGAACACAAGAGCCGTGTTTATTTTCAGGCATTTCAAATTCATTACACTCCCGTACTCACGGAAACATGCAGAGATTTATAGTCGCGGAGCAGTGAAGCTCATTTAGCGAAACAAAATACAAGCTTCCCAAATACAAACCAGGGTGAGCCATAAAATGGGAAGTGCAGTCCTGCATCCTCCTGGTGAACACGGTTCTCCCAAAACCCTCCACCTCCCAGGAGGCCTGGATCCGGTGGCATTCCTAGCACCACTGTGAGTATCTGCATGGAAAAGCAATGAACTTGCCTGGGCAAAACAAGGCCAGGTGGAAGACTCACGTCCACAGCTGCTTCATCCTGAAAATTTGACACAGCTGCCAGCTTGCAAGCGTACCCTGCACTTTAACCTGCTGTTTGATGATTGTCAGAGAGAAAAGACAGGCTCAAAAAAGAGATGCTGAGTGTGGTGAGTGCTGTGGTATCCCACAAAGAAAATTAGATATGTAAAAACACCTGAGTGCTTTCAGAGAAAGCACTCAGAGAAGAAAATCCTCTAAGCAGTATTCACAGAGGACTGGAACAAAAGGTAGAAGGAATCACACTGGGTGCTGTCACCTTGGGCACCCTTGCAAACAGCTCCAGCCAGCGAGCGGGGCTGTGCTGTGCACATGGGGACAGTGGCAGCCAGCGACTCATGCACAGGGGTGTCCTCCTGCGCACAGCAGCGCCAGCCCGCAGGGCTGTGCGCCCAACGCTTCCAGCACGCGTTGCTGTGCGCCCAACGCTCCCCTCGTGTTTGCCTTGCCGGTGCACATGGAAGTTCAGCTGTTAGGAAAGCTGCTATTTCCCAGCAAGACGGAGCCTCCCTAGGGCTGGGCAATTTAGCAGAGAGCCAGAGCTGCTGTTAAGCACGTTTTCATTACTGTAGCATTTGCAGAGGTCAGATGGAGCCGGCGGCCGCTAGCATCAAACCCACTGTGTTTCCTGAGTGGCCAGTCCCTCTCCATTTGAAGGTCCAGCACAAGCAGGAGTTTAAGATTTTGCACCTGATTCTGCAAAATCTTAAAAATAGAAGAACCCATTTCTGTTTCCTCTAGCCCTATGCAGAGTTAAGGTGCCTATTTGTACAAGAGGTACACGCATGTCTATAAAAATCTTTACCTCCTCTTCTTCTCCCCCACGCACATATGAACTCATTGTAGCACTTCGCATTCTTCAGTTCCATGGTAAAAAAGGCTCTGGAGAATGATCAGAGGTTAATGCAAAGTTCAGCCAAGGAGCAGACCCCAGCAGAGGCAGCAGTTCTTTAAGGCTTCCAAACAACTGACAAGAAACCATCAAAAAGTGTTTGTGGTCAAGGATAAAGAGAAACATCCTTTTGAACAGATCCAAGCATGAAACCTCCGTGGTAGTTACCTCCTAGTATTATCCCTGCATGTCAAACCATGTCATTTTTATGAAGAAGACTGATTTATATATGACAGCTGCAACTTTTTAGTGCCCTCTGGGGTTGTCAAGATCTAAGAACCCGCTAGTAGAACTGTAGTCTGCGGCCCCACAGGAAATGCCGTGCAAGGAGAGCTGTGCTCCCGTTTCCTGCTGTCAGACCTTCATACAGACTGCCTGGGAATGCCAGGCAGAAACAGAAATCGTCTTTGCAGAGCAATGATCTTTTTAACAGGTATTTTCTGGGTTCTTCTTCATTTGAAACAGAACTGTCCTGAAAGTTAGCTTGGGCTTTGATGTCCGGGCAACTCATAAGGATATTTATTTATGTTTTGTGAATTATCATGTTATGAAATGAATATATTTATATCATTCGTATTACCAAAGAACCAATAGCTCTGCTCACAGGAATGACAGTCTGTCAAGAAAGAGGAACTGAATGGCCAAAATCATTTTTCTAGACCACAACCTAGTCCTGCCTGAGGCTGAGGGAATCTCAGGAAAGGCGGCAGTGGGAGCAGCCAGCAGAGCAGGGCTGGCTCGTGGGCTCAACAGCAGGTCAAGGGAAGGAGGCTCCTTGTCTCCCATGGGCTCGGGGCTGGGTCGTAGTGCCGGTGCTCAGGGAGGGTGAGGGCCCGTTTCAGGGAGGGTGTTGGAGGAGGAGATTGATTCACATTCTCTGGGGTTAATTGCAAGGCAGATGTTGATGAACTGGGTAGAGACCTTACAATCTATAAGGACTTTGTAGCAGGAACTCATTGTAACACCTCTTGTGTTACTGATCAAAATGGTACTCACAGGACACCCCTACCCTATTGATTAGTTTAGATATGTTAATGGTGTGTGTATCCTAAACAGATTCTGATGCTCTAGAGGATTTTTCCCCTTGTCTTTATTTTCCTGTCGCCATAGTACTGTACATATAAACACTCCTTATTTTAAAAATATCAAATATGCCAGCAGATTTAAAGCATTTTAGAACGTAAGCGCTGGGATCAGAATAGCATATGTGGTGTTTTGACATGAGCTGAAAATATATCCAAAGGCTCCTTTCCCACATGCTGACAAAATATATAAATTAGCCTGGCAAAGGCCTAGCTCTCCGCAGAGCTCCCAGCTCAGCACAGAGCAGCCGCTGCCTCTGCACCGGGCTGAATCGTCCCTCTTTGGCCAAGGCGGCACCTGGTGTGGCCACTGCAGGGGATGGTGGGGAAGGTGACAGGTGGCAGCCTCCGCAGGTGGCAGCCTCCACAGTGGCATTAGCTGCCCTGAGAGCAGGTCCGTGGGAAAAGGGGGAGCAGAGTCACCCTGGAAGGCAGCAGCAGGGAAAGCGGCACTGTCTGTGGAGGGACATTGACCGCCACGTTGCATCCGTCCCCGTACCAGCATTTAAGTGTCATTCAGTGCTTGGATCCAGTAATGGAGATAACCTGCCACAAGATGATGCGTTTCCATGCTGACAGGAGATCCGAGCACCCGGGGACCATCCTTCCAGCTGATGGTGACTCCTGTCCCCTTCCTCTGTTTGCCTGCTTGTTTTCCTGTATACTGTGAGGCACCAAGGAAGGCAAAGTCATCAAGATTTAACTCTCCCCACATGCACATGTGTTCCAGGATCCCAAGGACGCTGGGCCAGAGCCTGTCCCATGGATGTTGCCCAAACAAGCATGTCCTCTATCCCCCTCAGCCAGGGAAACGTGGCTGGGGATGCCAGGCTCTTTACTGAGCACAGCAGCCTTTGTGCCCCTGAGGCTCAGGGCTCCATCCGTCACCTTGTCCCAGGGTCCCTTTTCAGTGCACACCCCTGGCTGAAGCACGACCAGCTCCTCCGCACGCAGCTGCCCCAGCAGGTCTGCTCCAGGTTTCTGCACTGAACCTTGTCCTCCCACTGCTGCTTTTAACTACGGAGCTGTGACAGCCAGCACAAAGGGGCCAGTGCATGCGAGAAATGTCCTTGAGTAGCTCTGGAAACAAGAGGACAGCTGTGTTCAGAGAGGTTTCTTCTTATAGCGGATGGATAAAATTCACCCTAAGGCTTGGAAAGATGCAGAATTTAAATCACTTTGTAAGGAAAGGGATTTTCTCTTGGGACACAACAGCAGCATGAAAAAAACTCCTAAAAAAAACAGGTTGCTTTTGTTAAGTTAGATGTTTCTTAGGTGTCAGAACCTGGCCCCTAATTTCAGGCATATGTTTTTGCAAGCTTTGAGGACCCCAGCCCTGGTCATGCCAAAGGCGCAGGGGCATCATGAGGAAGAAGTTAACAGAAGAGTGGGATTGCTTTTAAAGCATTAAAGATTCTGTAATTACACTCCTAATTCCTACAGATGCTCTGGCAAAGCCCAGTTTAAGCATTTGCCAAGCACACTAGGACTGCTAATGGGAAGAGCTGTGCAAATTGAAAGCATTAATATTATTGCTTATGCATTGTGTCTAAAATACAAAGGGCCTCACAGTCTTTAAATGTCCTTTGATAAAAGAAATCTTCCCCTTAAGAGATCAGCTATTTTCTCCTGGGAATTCGCTACTCCCGGGCAGACCCGCAGTGTTGAAGTCAGCCTCGTTCATGTTCACGTTCACGTTCACGTCTCGCCTGCTCTTCCTGTGACAGAGTGACCATCTCCCCAGGAATGCTATGTGGCTGCCGTAGCACTCGTGGTTTGTTTCTGCTCCTCCCTTGGGTTGTCCTGCAGCTCAGGTTGGTGCTCTGCCATTAATAAAATACCAAATATTAGAATGATATTAGAAATCAGGTCAGCTGCTGCATCTCAGCTGCAGTTGTTCCTAATTGCTCAGTCTCTCAGCAAGACGCACGCAGAGCGTCTCCGGCCGGCTTCCCGCAGAGCAGTACCCTCAAGCTGAGAGAGCAGTTACGAGGAGCCTCTACCCCCATTGAGGGAGTCAGCGCAGGTGCAACCATCCCCTCACCTGAGCCCCTGCACACCTCCACAGGCAGCTGTGATGAAGGCAGACGATCCTTTCAGCTAACAGACCATCCAATTTAGCTAATGAGTAGCCCTGAATCACCAAGGGTTGCTCCCCAGTCCCCATCTTGCAGCCCTGCCTGCCTGGGAGATGTTATATAGCCGTGTTCCCCAGAGCCCCTCAGTTAACAGGGAGCAGCTACTCCAGTGTTCACCTATCACCCCTTTACTATTGCATAATGGGGTTTCATGAAGTTCTTTTGCAACCTGTTTTTGAGTGTGCAGGTAAGCCACAGCCCCTGGCCTGGTGTGGTGCTGAATGTTCTCACTTTGAGTTTCAGTTCTGTGGATTTTGGAATGGAGGAGAAATGAAGGGGTTGCTCTCAGAGGTTGCTCTGTGACTGCCCTGGGTCTCCTGGGGAGGTGCAGGCAGGCTGAGGGGTTCCTGCTCACTATGAATTTGTACAAGCAGGAGACTTGCACTGTGGTACAGCTGTGTGTTCTCCTCTATAAAGCTACCCACAGTTACTGTTTGTGTGTTCTGTGAACACAAAAAGAAAATCTAATGATACTGAGGCAAGACAGTTCGTCTGTTACCAGAAAACTTCTGTTACGATTCTACTGGCTTTTTGGCCACCATCATATTCTTGAATTTTGATGCGCCATTTGCTAAATGCTGTTTTATTTAGTTGTGGATGGGAGAAAGCTTTTTGGTAGCCCTTGGTGGATATATATCCTGTGGTCTTTGAGAGTTCAAAACCTCTTGTATTAAGGGCTCTGGAAGTTTAGAGCAAGGAATGAAAGATGTTTGACACAGAGGAATATGAAGCACTTGACCTTTTTGTGTGTAGTATCTGTGTGTCTGTAAGCTCTCTGTCACTGTGGAGGGCCAGGTGGCACCCTTAAAAAGGACTGGTTTTGTGTCTGAAATGAGAAAGTGCAGAAAAGGCAGCCTTGAGGCTTCTTCTCAATCGCCACTGCTTCTAGGCCATATCATTCTCCTTATGTCACTTTTCCCTTGGTGGAGTTATCAGAGTGTTTGCTGGCTTATACTGCTGTAGGAACAGGCTGAGTTACAGGACCAGGACATTGCAGGAAGGGAAAGGGGAGGGAAAGGGAGCAAATTGTGCCCTGT
Organism: Crypturellus tataupa; assembly: GCA_034781795.1. Taxonomy (NCBI): domain Eukaryota; kingdom Metazoa; phylum Chordata; class Aves; order Tinamiformes; family Tinamidae; genus Crypturellus; species Crypturellus tataupa. The sequence continues at coordinate 4,369,066 of JAWLRI010000995.1, forward strand.
CCTTGTGGTTAGCTTTTTCAGGGGAAACCTGGGGGAAAGTGCTGCTTGTTTTGCCCAGCAGTGGTTTGTTGCTTGCTCTGCAGTGGCTGATGTTTTCCAGGTTATGTGAGCATTTGTTTTCGCTCTCTATTTGGATTTAAGGACCTCTGCTTGGTGATAGTGTTTGCAACCCCTGGAGCAAGGAACTCGATGTCTCCCTGCATGGAGTTACTGAAGTGACTTTCCTCTCCCTGGGTCTCCTCTCTATCCTCCTGTGCAGCAGTCAGCAGAGCGCCCTGGGCCTGGTGCCTTCCAGAAGGGCAGACTGCAGGGTCTCACAAGGAGGGCAGACCTTTCCCTAATGCATCCTGATGAAATGGATTCAGAAAGGGGAGAAAAAATAAACAAGCACAGGAATATTCAAGTTTCATTTGGCCAGCAGGGACCATGATAGAGTCCAAAAGAGTTATATCTTGACACATTGGTTGCACCTTTAAGTCAGTCTGAGCCGTTTGGGCAGTAAATACACTTTATTTGATCATGGGATCATGCTGCCTTACATTAGCCAAACTGTGCAGGCAATCCCAGTTTTCGATCTGATGGTTACTTTTCAGAAATGACCACCTATCAATCTCCAGCAAGCCCCATTACCATCTTCCATATTACGTTTCCAGTCGTTTCACAATTGTCTTTTGTACCGTAGAAATGAAGTGGATAAAGCCATAGTAAACGCCAGTCCTTGTAAAGTAAGTCCCGTTTCAATATATAATGGTTGGTTTGCAATGCTTATGGCTATTACTATTTCTTTTTATCATGGAAAATGAGGTGTATGCTGCATCATCAACTACTGAGCTATTGTATAGTCTTAACATTGTAGTTTCCTGATAGCAAAGGCTGCCGTTGATGCAGAATGGCTTTCATTGTAAAAGTCTGTCGAAAACTGTCTTCAAAGAGAATGAAAGTAATAAGAAAATAAGGAATTTGGCTTTCTGTGGTCCCTTTGCTGTAGAATCTGCTTCAAGTCCTCACTGAAGCTATTGAAATGTTAATGTTTTGTAAACATGGGCAGTTGAAAGAAGACACTGTGCAAGCAGCAGAGCTCACGGGCAGGGCTCTTCCTGGTGAGTGGCAGCTAGGGAACTGCCCAGGGTGCAGAGGGTCTTGCCAAGCAAGTTGAAGGGTCCAGTTCCAGCTGTGCCTGTGCTAAGGATCCCGAGCAGACCCAGATGGGTTCTGCTTCTGTAATGGGCTTACTCTAAAAGTCGCACCATGTGCAAGTTGTATGTATGCAGTGTGTGTATGTTCCTCACATGGAGAAGACATAGATGAAAAAAATACATGTAAAATGGATGGCATTGCAAACTCTTGCGTAGATGAACTTTCCTGAGTGCTTTGCTACTTGAGTTTCCAGTAAATTCATGACTTGCAATGCACGGAGCTTTTAACCCATCAGCAAGAAAGGAACCAGTTTTGTTGCACCGGGCTGCCCAGGACTCTCCACCTCTGCTTGATTTACGTGCCAGCCTACCTTGTGTTTCTAGGGCAGCCTCTCGGCAGCAGGAACTTTCCCTGCAGCCAGGGAGATAAATTTTGGCTTTTCTGAAGTGAAGGGCAGAGCAAAGACACTCAGAGGCAGGAGGAGACACTCAGCCAGCAGGGAGCAGAGGGCAGTGAGGGAGTGAGTCTCATCTGCTGCAGTGGACTTGGGACCTGGGGCTGCTCCTGGTTTCTCGCGGGCTTCCTGGCTCAGTGAAAGTCGCTTTTCAGCTTCCCTTTTGCAAGGGAAGGGGAAATATTCCTCCTTTGTTTGCAGCATCAGTGGACATTGTAGTCATTTACTGGGACTTTGAATATGTGATGCTGCTTAATCTCTTTGCTTTATGCAGCTCCAGCTCAGGGATTGGCAACCTTAAAGCTTTAAGCAGGGGGCTTTAGTGAAGAGAAGAAAGCCTTGCCGCTAAGGCAGGGAATCTGCTGCTCTCCATGTGCCTGATCCAGGGCAGGCTCCTGAGCTGACTCAGCTTTGCCAGCACCGCAATGAAGTTAGCAGGTGTTAAGCCTGTTTTGAAATGCAGCATCACTGTTACTCGATTAATAAAGGCCCAATTCTGTTTTTTAAGATGCATCTTTGGCCTCCTGTACCTGGAATCTCGCCAATCCATCGTGTTGTTCCCTCGGGTTTTTCTCGTGCCAAGATGCAGTGCTCCTTCACGGTGCGAGTTGCAGGAGCTGGAGGACACACATTATCTGAGACTCCCAGGTAGCCAGTGATGGGTTCTGTGGGGCGCTTGGCGCCTGCAGGCCCTGCTGCTTCTGAAGCTCCAGGGGTCAGCGGGAACGTCTTCAAGCCCAGGGATGTGGGGAGCTGTGCGGTACTTGAGACTTGTCACCTCTGTTACAAGTTACTTTGGATTGTTTGGTCTGAGACTTCTGTTTCTGAGCCCACAGGTATTCCCCCTGTCCATTGAAATTGAGGCACTAACTTTTGTCTTTCTGGGTTCCTGTTTTCCTACCTCAACTTGTTTATTCTTTAGGGCCATAGCACAGAGTGTGAGTTCTTGGGTGCTGTGTTCAGCAGAAGAGCCCTAATGCTTTGGTAATAAAGCTGTAACCCTCCTGGTGACATGGCCCAGGCTTGGCTGTTGCTATTGCTCGTGTGTGCAGTGCCCTGTCTCCAGGCTCTCAAACACTGGCGTTCAAGCATCTTAGGCGTAGCCAGCAAGACAAGAGTGAAAACTAGCTGTGCCTTTTGGAAACTGGCTTGGTGGGCTTCAGCTAGTCATTTTGGAATTACTATAGAAAACTAAACCACATTTTCAGTAAAATGGATATCTTCTGAAAATCTGTCCAGCAGTATTGATTTGAGTGAGGGCTGGTTCTGCAAGCTCGGTTCCCCCTCGTTGTCACAGAGATCAACTACATCCAACAGCAAGGGAGACAATACTAGTGTGTCTGCAGAAAACCTGCACCTTACCAAAAAGGGGGTCTCAAATGGTACTTAAACCTTATACTGTCCTTTATTGTCATCTAACCTGTTTTTTTCCCTGCTTAACTCTGAAAGCTGCTCTGGATCTGCTGAGCAATAGAGCTTTTGAGAGGTCCCATTTCCATCCCTCTCCTCACCCGCCACACAGAGCTACCCAGTGCAGTGCTTGCCCCCATAAACACAAGATGGAGTAAAATATACTTCTGTGCCCGTGCTATACCCCGTACTAGGTCAAGCCTTGCCAGTAACTAAATAAAAAGGTCTAATCCTATCCAAATCCTCATTTGTATCAAAATCAGCCTAGCTGCACAAGTTCACGTTAACTAGCTCTTCATGCTCTTATTTCTGCGTCTGTGTCTGAACATGAAGACAGACACATGATTGCAGAGCCTCTTGTTGCCCAAAAGTGTAAATTGCCTGTAACTGCCAGAAGTTGCATGATCTTAGCCAAGAGCTCTGCTTTCGCTATTTCCCTTTGTGTCGCCATCGTTTCTTTACTCCGTGCCCAAACGATGTTTTGATACCACCAGTCTGGCACTGCAGCCGTCCTGGCCAGTCATGGCCATAATCAAAGCCCCGTCATGGCCAACGGGGCGAGAGGCGCAGATGGGAGCCAGGATGGTGTGAGGATCTGGTCGCTGCAGCACGTCCCTGGCTCTGGGCACTGCACGTGGTCCCTGCAGTGTGTCCCTGGCTCTAGCCCCGGGTGCCGTGTGTGGTTCCCGCAGCGCGTCCCTGGCTCCGTCGCCAACTCCGGGCGCTGCGCGGCAGCCACGCACAGGCCTGCAGCAGATGGGCTGACTTTGATTAATTCAGTGTCCCGAATTAGAACTTGATTGTAAAAAATGTAGGTTAGATGAAATGGAAGCAAGCTGCAAATGTAAATGAGTGCATTGCCTGTCCCTATTACTACATGGAAATAAATGAAAGATTCAGTGTATTCCTGGCAGATTTGAGCCCATTGAAGGTTAGGGTGCTTAAATATACCCTAAACCTCCTGGGGATCGAGGATGTGTAGGTACCGCAGGCTCCGCATCCCTGCGGGCTGGGGAATGTGTCAGGAGTTTTGCCGTGGTACCGCTGGCACCAGCAGCCTTGCACTGCCGTGGGCCAAGGGAGCCAGTCAGCACCAGTGGCCCATGTGCTGGCCCATGGGGAGTCGGAGGTCGATGAGGAATCAAGATTGCCAATTTCTGCCCTTAATTCCAGAGGAGCAAACCAGCTCATTTCTCTGGCTGAGACTTTTTAATCATGTGCACATTTTATTATAGTTAATCAGCATAATGCAAGAAATATGGGGGGAAAAAAAGACAGAAGTAGCGAAACTGATATTAATTTCTTTCTTTTTTTTTCTGCCTTGTCTCTAAAATAGCCCAAACAACACATTTTGTGAGTGCAAAATGGCCTGTAGCTGACAGGACTTGTGATCAGTGTAGAGTTTTAATTCCAAGAGTGGAGCTATTAATTTGACACAAATTAATCTATGCAAATTTGCACAGTGCTGTAATGAAGAGACAGACATGCAATCATTTCATTACTTCTCAGGTTTTCAATTAGACTGAATTCAGTAGCTGGCCACCATCATAGTAACTGAGTTTTGCTGAAAGGTTATTTGATGAATATTTATGAATTTGGGACTCTGTTACAGCTGGGCTTAATAGCAAGTATCATACTTTCTAAGTACATGCAAATGATTCTTCAAATATCCTAATGCAGTGATTGATTTACCTTTCTTTTCTCTTGACTGCCTTATCTTTAATCCCAGTTATTACTCTGGCATTCTGCTCTGAGATAAATGACTTACTCAGGGGTAAGTGACTGCTTTATAATAATATAAAAATGGTCTTGTTTTGTGGCCACTTCATGGCAAGCAGTGATGCTCTAAACAGCAGGGAATGTGCCAAACCTCCGCTGCACTGACAGGCCTCAAGAGTCCCATAATACTGACTTGGGCAAATAAAGTGCCACTGCTGCAGATTCCTGGGATGGGAGAGGTGGGTTCTCTCCCCTCTGATTCCTGTGATGTTATTCCCCTTGCAGTAGCACTTCAGGGTATCTTCAGTGTGAAGTCTGGTGCTTCAGTCTTAACCAGCTCCAGTGAAGCTAAATACACGATTAACCAGTGCCCCAGTGTAAACTGGTGCCTCTGAACCTGATCCAGCCTCTGCTGAAATCAATGGCACTAGACCAAGTTGCTATAAATAGAAATAGGAGCAAGTCCAACATGTTCTTTCTTCCTCTTCACTGTTTCAGGTTCTCATTCATTGTGAGGGTTCAGAACAAAACCTGAGCTTGCTCAGTGCACCATGCGATCATGAACTGCAGGGATTTCTTGGAGAGCTGGCTGTCTTATTTCTAATGTGTGATGCATTTTGCTTTTATTGGGAAGGAGGAGTGGGCAGGTATCTGTGTCCTGTTACCCATTGCCCTGTCTTACTGTTTTTTACAACACTAAGTCAAAGCCAACTAAGCCAGAACTAGTATTGCTGGCCCTTTCTGCCAGACCCCTGCATGCAAATGCAGCCAGTTTTGTTGCCCTGTGGTTGACACCCACACATGTACGGCTGCTCACACAGCAGCCCAGAACTGGCTCGTTCTACCTGAGCTGGAGGTTTGTCGCATGGGGAGAGCTGGAAGAGCAGGAAGTAGCAAGACAAGAAGGGGTGATAAGGAAGTGTTGACTAAGTAGGCTGTATCTCATCTTGGGTTACATTCTTCTCTGGAACCAAAATGTTCAACCTTTTCATTCCTGCTGTGACTTATATCATGTTATACATTCCCACTGATCTCTTGGTATCTAGGTTATGAGTTAAATATTCCTCAGGATGGAGGAGTTGAGCTGGCACAGGAGCAGGCTGTGGGAGGTTGGCAGGACAAGGAGGGCTCTCACGCTCCTGAGAGGAAGGGTCCTGTCCTCCTTACCTGACAAGGAAGCTGGTCCCGATTCTTTTAATGGCCCATCAATAAAGAATACTTAAAAATCTTTGCAAACTGCTTCCTCATCAAGGTCAGAAGAGCTCTTGTGCCGTTCAGGCCTGTGTCTTGCACTAAATCAACATGTGCAGGTTATGTCAGGCAGGGCTTCACCTCCCCAGGAGGAAGTACAGGGCCCAGCAGCACCTGGGGAGAAAAGCCCGTTCAGCAGAGGCTCTGGGAAGGATTGGCAGGGTTTGTCTGTATACTTAGGTAAATCAGGTGCGTGTGTGGAGGAGGCTGATGAAACTCTAGCAAAGAAATAATATTATCAGTAAGTGACCCAAGGCTGCTCTGTAACACGGAAGTTAAGTTAAGACTGCAGCATTTGGCTCCCTCTATTAAGGAGTTTCTGATGTCCCCACCAATTTCTTTTCATGGTGTCTATGTGACTGAGCCCCTAATCGCCTCTGGCCTATTTGTACGTCTCCCTGTGCTGAATCGAGTCCTCCCTGAGCGCTCTCTTTGCCTTGATGAAAGGCGCTTCCATCACTGCCTAGAGCTGGAAGCGCCAGCCGGCGTGTGCTGTGTGGCTGCTCGCAGCACTTTGTGTGGCACTGTGTGCTGTGGCCACATCAAACTGGAGAGCTTGTCAAATGCCTCATTGGCTTCCTGAAAACGGCCTTTCTGCGGCGCAGCAGTGACAAATGACTGTCACCAGACCCACGGAGCAGGAGGGGAAATGGCAAAACTCAGAAATTAATTTCCCAAAGTAAGTACAACCCAGAGCTCCATGTGTGTAAGCCATCGGCAGCGCTTCTGCCTCGGCACCAGGGCCGGCTGCGTGGACCGCTCACGCAGGTGCTGCCATGGTTGGTGTTCCAGGAGCACCTTCCTGTCCTGGCCGTGGGAACACTAGGTCCCCGGCAGCAGCACTCTGCTCTTGTGCCTCTCCCAAACCAAGGGACTACCTGATTTGATGCTACTTAATGTCAGGTCTTTCAGCCCTGCTGCAAGCCCCTCGGAGGGGAATCCATGTTTCTTACCCTTTGCACAGTGATTGACACTGGATGATCTGCAAAGCTCCCTTCCAACCTTTATGATTCCATGATTCTGTGACACCACGATCCCAGTGATAGCTCCTGCAACAAATGCAGAGGGACTTGAAGACATGCCAGTGCAAATGTCTCTACATGGGAGTCAAATTATGAGCAAACCTGTGTAGGGAAGCAGGGACTTGTGTGACACCAGCTTTTTGCCCCTTCATGCCTGTGCACGTGTTTTGTAGATGCAATCTGCCATCTGGAAACAGAAAGCAAAACAGTGGGATGCTGCCCCTGCATGTGGGTTAAAATGAAACTGAGATGTCATAAATGCACAGTGGCAATAAAAAGGAATAAAGTTAGTGGTGAGGTTTCAACCTTGCAGCATTCTGCTAAGCGCGGGATGGCACACGCAATGCAGAGTGCTCCAAAATATTGTCTGCTGCTGCCTCGTGCGTGGCACTGACTGCCATAGATCTGCACAGACCTATGGAAAACCTTGGTTAATTGGTTGTAATGCCAAAAATACAGATTGTAAACTGAAAAAGTGATGGTGAAACTCTCTGCTTTGGGGTCTGTCCTGGCAGCCAGGAAAAAAGTGGAAGAAGTGGCTGGGGAGATGACCTCTGTCTTGGTGATACAGCAAGAGGCATAAATATATTTAGTTATGTTAGAGCAAAAGTATAACCTATAGGTTGTATTAAACTCAGTATGCACTGAATCGCAATAAACCTTGGCATTGATGGCAGCCTCTTCATTTCCAAAAAGATACAACAAAGAGTTGATCTCCCCCTTCATGCACCAAAATCTTATGCTCTTAAGTCTTCAAGGGCTTTGTGAGCTGCTGTTCTGTGAGGTTTTGCAGGGCTTTTGGAGAAAGACATCTGAGCAGCGAGCAGGGCCCAGCTGGGGGGCAGCGCGGGCTGCAGAAAGCACTGGATGCAGCTTCTAACAAAAAGGGGGCTTGGGGGGCTCCCCTGCTGCTCCACTCCTGAGCTGTGAAGGGAAGGGAAGCTTTGTGGAGCACTGGGAAGCAAACAGGATTGTGTCAGAGATTCCCACTCCAGGGCTAATTATTTCTCCAGAGTGGAAAGACCCACGAAATTCAGAATTTCATCCAGCTCCTCAGGGCAGGCAGATGATGCCGGGCGATATTTCCTGTCTGGTAGCAGTGGGTGTAATTCCCTGGGCTTTGCATGTGCACACCAGCCGAGGAGCTGGCTGAAGAAAGCAGCTTCTGCTGGAGCTGAGCAGTACATGAATTTAAATAGCTGCTTTATGTTAACTGCTTGGTATATTAAGTAGATCATTTTCCTGCTCTGTTACTTCCACTGTAAAACAGTTGCTAATGAAGGCTGTGAATTAGAGTTTGGGGAGGGGGGGGAAAGGCTTTTGACTCTATTGCATGTTGACTCAAGCTGATTCCTTCTCTGAAAATGTAAACTGGAAGGAACTGCTGAGACATGCTACAGAGCTGCTTACAAGGGGTTGGTACTTTGGAGCTATCGGGCTCTGTCTGCATTGCTGCATTCGGTCTGTATGAGTTTCTAAGGGCCGTTTCCTCTGTTTTCCAAGCTTTGTTTCTGGTTGAATTGCAAAGCTTTGGGAAGAAAGAGGCAGTAGGGATGCACTTCTTATGCCTTTATACAGTATCTGCCACTGTAGGACTCCAGTCCTAATTGAAGTCTTGGGTATTGCCACAACATAAATAATAAATCTTCTAAATGTTGCTGCTTAGGAAGTTGTGCACAGTGTTTCAGCCCTGAGTCAGGTTCATCGATGCATTTTTAACACCTCTGATTCCATATGCAGGCTATTTTTTTTCTCTTGAAGGAAAAATCCTGTTCCAGAGAGCAATACCCACAAAGGGGCTTCTCTGCTGTCTTTGCTGGTTTGCCGAGCAGGTAGTTACTTTGTTTGTAAGCTGGATATAATGGAGAGCTGCCCATCCCGGCCTCTCCCTCTGGAGAGCTGCTCTCGTACCCGCTGGGCAGCGACGTTATCTGCTAATCTTGGGAAAAGCAGCAGGGCCCCTGCAGCACCTCTGTATGCGCGGATGATGGCATTGGAGTCGGGGGGCTGCTCTCCTGGGGACACTGCATATTCCAGCCAGGCCCATTTTCCTCCTTAACTTGTGGAATTTCCCGTGGGAAGTCCTGTCTCGCCATGGGTCTGCTGCCCGTGTCCTCAGCGCTCGGTCCTGGCCAATGCCTCAGAATAGGGAATACTTAGAGCACTCGCACGTGCCGCAGGCCGTGCTGGTTGTGTTTGCAGGCAGCCCGCGCTCCGGTTGTGTTTGCAGGCAGCCCGTGCTCCGGGCACGCGTGGAGAGCACAGGGGAACATCCCGCAGCCCCTCACACTTGCAGGCGGCTCCACGGCAGTGCCCATGGGCAGAAATACTGCCGAGGGCAGCGGGCAGCCTCTCCGCACGAGCACCCAATTGCAGCCTCTTCTGCATTCAGGAGTAACTCACCTGTTATGGCTACTACTTGTGTTTATTTTATTGCTAATTATACTGATTTGTGCCCATGTTTTAATTAACTTCCCTCTTCTGGAGTCAACCTGTACACTTAATAGATCCTTACAGTCTACCCTTTCGCAAAGGTGTGAGTCGGGCACTGAAATGCCTTTGTGACAACAAGCTGTAATTAATGAAGGGTTTGATCCTCTAATAATGCAGCTACCGAGGAAAATCTCACCATTTGTTTTACAGAAGGAGGTGAATGACTTGTTCAAGGCCTCTCTTGAGCCCTGGTCTCCCAGTACTAACACAGTGCTCTGGTCCCCCAGCTTTTATGTCCCCAGGACCAGGTGCATCTACTGCTGGTTCAGTCATCAAGGTGCCCAGCAGCTGCAGGGAGACCTCTGAGCCGGCCCCACTTGGGTGCTGGGAGCCTGGAGGAGATGAGGGTGAACAGGGAGTGGCTGTCGGTGCTGTGCTGCTGGCAGGAGGGAACGTCCTGCGAGGTCCCCGCGCGGTGCTCTGCCAGAGCCGAGCTGCAGGGCAAGGCTCTCATTGACTTGCACTGCAGTCCTGCCTGCCGAGTTACATAAGAACCCCCTGTTAGTTAGTTCTGATGTGATTTCAGGCTTCAGTCTAGTATGACCAGTGCTCAATTTCCTAATAAATTTGGGTCAACATCGGTCCTTCATGGAGTGATTACGGGTCGTCTGTTCTGCAGAGCAAGCAGGGAAAAAAATCATTAGTGTGTGCAGAGGTCCGAGAGGGCCAAGGTGGAGAAATATCTGTGTCCTGAGTGCTGGTGGTTAGCGCTGCATTATGATGGATCAGTGAACTATGTGAATGCTGAGCAGGTCGGGCTCTGCATTTCATAAACTGTCAGAAGTGATGAGGCTTTCTTTGAAAAGTTACCTTGCTGTGCCGCGTGCTGCTGCGCGACTGGGGAAATGGGCGTTTTAGCTATTGTTCATTTTTAATTCATGGCAAATTCTTTTTATGATCTTCATCCAGCGCTCAGTCTGCTGAGCGTGGTGATTGTCTCTGTAAACAAAATACTTGCAGCACAAATGGGATGACAAACAGACTGCTTAACCCTCCCACCCAAGGAAAAAAAACCTGCTGGGTGCTGTGCAGAGCGATCACTAACCGAGGAAGCGATGGTTTCTTGTCCCTGCAAAAGCATATCTGCTTTGCATGTGCTTAGGCTTAGTGTCAGGCAAGAAACTCATGTTCTGGAGCAAAAGTCAAAAGCCACTTAGGCCTCTTTTTCACTCTCCCTTGTCCATGGGCTTCTCCATGATTTTTAAGGAGGGAGACCTGATCCAAAGTGCAGTTCCTGTCTTCCTTTCACCTATACTCCAGGGTTCTGGGCAGAATGATCCCCTAGACCTTGCTTCTTTGTGCAGAAATGGAAAATCGGGGCATCTCGTCACTGCTGTGGATCCTTGTACGGCCCAAACGGAGACCCCCGAAGCACGGGGAGGGGGTGCAGGACTCTCTGTGCCCGGCTCTGATCCACAGGAGTGGGCTCGGGCTCCACAGGCTGAGCGCTCTGCCAGAACAAATTGCTCTGCGAGATCTCAGTCTCTTTCATTTTACTATAATTGGACAAATGCCAAGTTTTTTTTCTTTCACTCATAGCAAGAAAACTTACCTGACCTCCGGGCTTTGCCAGGCACAATGAGTTAGCGTCAGCCAAGAACGAGCCCTTCCTGTCAAGCAGCCAGCGTATTCATGTGTGCCAGCGATGCGGGGACAAAATTCCTCCTGGTGGCACTGATCACTCGAGTGGCCTGCCCTTCATTGCTGCTCACTGCCAACACTGAAGCTGGGAAATGTTGCGCAGAGAGGAGCAAGAAGTTCCTGAATTCCGAATAACATTGAAGAGCAGAGGCAAAGCTCCCAGGGTGGTTTTTGGTAGTGAGCAATGGAAATGGCACTTGCTGGGTAGGAAGAGCAGCTCTGCGGTTGCCATTGTGTCTGTAAGGCTGCCTAGCACGTTATGTCACTTGATCTGCTGGAAGATACTCCCTCTCCTTGCAGACTCGGCTGTTATGGTATAAGAATACAAAAAATATACTGCAGTGTTCTGGGCTTTGCACTGAAACACAGTTTCGTTGAGAATAAACTTAGTCGGGACATCAAGAAAGAGGTTTCTAAGCATGAGAGCTGCAGAGATTTGGAAGAGATTCATGTTAAATATAATGTAGAACAGGAACTTGAAGCAGCTGTAAACTGACATTTGATTGTTTTTTGAAGGATTGTATGATGTGGGGGAATGTTATAGCAGGTCTGTGATGGCTCAAGAGACATTCTTTGCTCCCAAGGGAACATGAGCTAAAGTGGTGATGTATAATATCACTCAAGTGGGAAAAATCCGCATGAGGAATATCAGATTTGCTATCCAGTTGCTTCTGTTTAATTATTGATACTAATTCAAGTGCTGCTTACTGTATCTTGTACTATTTTACAGCATTTTCCTCTGTGTATGGAGTGTCTGATCTCCTAAGGAGCTAGATGCCTTGGAGTTGTGTGCGGACAATGGACACATTCATCAGCTCTCAGGTAGAGAGCTCTAAGGTTTCAACAAGAAGCGCTCTGCGAAGGATTAGGCTGGAGGATGAAGGGGAACCTGATAGAATTATGCATGATTGCCCCATGCCTCTAACTCGTTACGCACAACAGTGTCGTCAGGTTGGTTGTTTTGTTCTCTCTATTCCTTTGTGTGCTTGGGACTCGCAAAGCTCTTCAGAAATGCAGTGCCCGTGACTAGGATTAGATTTTGGCTTCTACTTGGGTATTGTATGGAGGAGCCAAGGTCTGAAGCGAAGCTGGATCACAACCCCTGAAAAGCCTGTTAGCAGTGACCATAGCTGGCCTTTCAGATCAGGATGCTCAGCGCTCTCCTCAGTCTGCCATGAAGAGAAGACGTCCTAGGAATCGCAGAGTGGAGCATGGACGAGTGCTGTGGCCCTCCTGGCTGCAAGGGTGACTGGCTGCGTCATGGGGTGGTCACACCACGCAGGCAGTCGCCTCCTCTGACATCTGCAGTTGCCTCCCCAATAGGGCTGTATGTGGCAGCGTGTAAGGAGGCTGCAGGACAATTTTGTATGAAATAATTGATCTGAGATGCCATTTTTTCCCAGCATAAACCAGCAGAGAAAATTAGAATACTTTCTGTGATTTAACATTTGCCACTGGCATTGCTAGAAGGACCAGGGAAAACTCATCCTCCCTCTGTGCTCAGTTGCACTGAAGCTTCTGAGAAGGAGAATACTCTAGAGCCTGAGCATATATGGCTCCAGTATATATGGCTCGTTCGATACAAAATGTCTCGTGCAATTGTGTTGTATAAAATTGCAGATTCAAATTCTTCCCTGAAACCTCCATAGTGGGAGGCTGGGAGGGAGAAAAGCAGGTGAAATGGGGGTTATCCGAGGAAGGCTACCTGGAGAAGTCCGCATGCTCTGAAGAATGCACAGATAAACCCCCAGCTACACACAGTGCCTGGGGCTGGGCTCTGACCCTGGTCTGCTCTTTCCAGTACCTTGAGTAGGCTTTGGATCCACGTCTGTGGTCAAGAACATACCCCTGTGAGCCCCACTACCTTTACAGCAACACTCACGAGCTGCTGCTCACTGGGAGCAGTTAGAGTCATCACAGACAGCGGGATGGGCGGAGGATAAAGTCCGATGCCGTCCTCAGTTATCATTCTTCTCCTATAGTAAACTCATCTGAAGGGCACGATTTCCATGCAGAATACTCTGCAGAACCAGGTCAAACATGAGGAATTCATTTTTTTTACCTGTCTGGTGACCTGACGGATCACGCAGTTCACTTCTTGTGAAACTGTCTGACTCGACGCAGTGCTCTGGAAGCGGCGGGTTAGGAACTATTTAGACAAAGCAGCAGACAGGTGTGTTAAAACACAGTGCTAAGAATGGTTGCTTACTCTAGCCTTTCGGGGGGAAAATTAAACTAATGGAGAAAACATTACTTATTTGACTGTGAATGTGGGAATTATTACTAATTGCAAGAGTAATTCCTTGATAATGATGCTATAATGATTCCTTCTATTACAAGTGGTAATGCTGTCATTACTGCATTACTCAAACTCAAATCCACGGGGAAGCTCTGGAGGGTGAGCAGTGATTGAAAGTTCCACATTAAAATAATTACCCTCCATCTTAAATTTAGAGTGTGTGATATATATCTAATATTTGCAGGATTTCTTAAGGCTCTTTTTCCACAAAGATATGTCTCTTATCTGCATTGGACTCTGGTTATTTTGTTCTATACACTGATTAGTTGTTCAGGATGTGTTTAAGGATGATATTCAGAAATGAAAGTGTTTTAGCATTGTTTGAATGCTGACAATCGATAAATGAACAGCTTATTTCTTATCTGTAACATTGTGTAGGGAAAAATGTATCGTTCCTTATCCGGGGCTCTTCTGTTTCAACTGTCTCTTTGCGATAGGATTGCAACAGCTCAGCTGAAATGTACAGTGGCAGTGTGAGGAAATATGGCATAGATAAGTGCCACAAATACTAACCTGGATCTTACTTTGATTCTCATCTCTCTAAGGAGATGCTGGGGGATTCGGAGGGCTGAGAGATGGTTCTGACTGCAGAGTGGAGGTGAGTTGTGGAGCTGAGCTTCCATACAGCCTCTTCTGTGAATTACACCTGTCTCACCAACTCAAGGACACTTGGAGACTTTCCTAAAGAAGGTCAGTAAAAACCTTCTCCAAAGAAATACTCTTGATTTCACTGTCCACAGAGGTGAGGAACCTTCTTGTCTGGATATTTTCACAAGTATCTTCTGTAACGCTTAGTTCTTTGACAGCCAGAATGAAGCACTTGATTGTCATGTAATGATAACCCAAGACGTAGCAGAGCTCAGCAAGCACTGCTGAAATGGAGTGAGAAAATAAGCTGCTTCCCTCTGCCCCTTACCTTTCTCTGCAGTTCCACGTAGCAGCTGGGAGCTGAGCTCCCGCTCTGTCTTGCCCTTGAGCTCATCCCTCAATGGAGGGCTCTGCTGACACAGGCCGTGGAGCTACATGTTCCTGCTCTGTGGTTGCTCCTGCCGTGTTGCAGCAGCGCTGAGGGCGGGATTTTCTTCCAGCTTTTCCTGAGCAGGTGAAGGGGGGGAAGGAGAGGGTGGCTGGCAGAGCTGGCCCTGCAGAGCAGCCTGCCCAGTGCAGATCACGGCTGTGTCGGCAGCCCCAGGGAGCAGCGAGGCAGCTCGGGCAGCGCTGGGCAGGGGTGGCTCTCCAAGGCTGACCAGATGGAGAGTCCTCTGGTAGCTGCTCCTCTGGTGCTCCCACGAGGATATTGGTCTGTGCAGGCCATGGCAACACACAGGGTGTCACCTTACTGCAGTAGCACTCCCCTTGCCTCCAGTAAAGCTGCTCCAGGACATGATGTTGTGCAGCACAAACTCCTTAGGTCCCTGTTGTGGAACCTGAGGAATTTTCCTCCTGATCTGTCACCACTCTTAACCTTGGTGACAACGTGACCCTGTTTTCTACCTGAGTTTGGCCCTGGTGACTGAAGATGGGGCTTCTCGGGAGCCTCTCCTGATAAAAAGGTGAATTTTACTCTCTACTTCATACATCTCCTTTTTAAGAGACCAATATTCCTTTTCTGTTTTTAAGTGAAGTACAACTTTAGACGTATTAACGATATTGGCAATTACTCAAAGAAAAACACATAATCAATGCTTGTTAGTCTGTGAGGAGATATATTTTTAAAAACACAGTCTGTGTTTGCCTGGAATTCATTGCTTGAGGCAAGGTGATAGCTTCAGCTCTGCCATTTCCAAAGCCTGCGCTGTGCATTTATTTTCTCATTAGCATCTAGTTGCTATTGTATATTTGGAACAAAGGTAACCTTGCAGTGGGAGCACATTCCTTGCTGTCAGGAGGAGCCTGTGCTGCTGCTTCAGAGGCGCATGCATGATTGAGCCGCCGTACATCACAAGGAGCTCTGCAAGGCAGATCGGCCTCCGTGCTCTGTAGCAGAAGAAAGAAAAATCTATTTTTTGGCTTTCCATGCTCTGTGTGGGGGGGAGGGCTAATTTATGTGTGTTGTGACAAGCTCTCTCAGATGGTGAGTAGACTGTTTGTCAACTCGTAAATATCATTCTCCAAAATAGGGAAGATTCAACAATTTGCATTTTAGTGGGCTTTGATAAAAAATTATATTACCTTTTAAATGAGAGGCTCCTGTCAGTGCAAATTCTTTAAAAGGGCAAAAAATCAGACTGATTTTAATAGTTCAGGGAGCAGTTTGAAATAGCAAGCCTTAATTCTTCACGGAAGCACCCATTATATAGTACAAAATGCCTGGTATTTTGCTAGTATTTAAAACATTTAGGATTCCTCCAGCCCACTCAAGGCTGGCAGTTAATACCAGCCCTGTTTTGGAGGATGAAGGAACAGAGATACTGGGAAGCAAGGGACGATGTGGCAGAGCAAGAGGTTGAGTCTGGGCAGAAAAAGAAGGTCTTGGGCAGCCGCAGGCTCTGGCCATGGGCAGATCACAGCACCTAATCTGTGCCTTGTTTTGCCTCCCCCTGCTCGCTGACACAGATCTGTTATATTTGTGTTGCTCATCTGTCTTGTTAATTTGGATCACAGCTCCTTTGGTATGGGAGCTGTCATCATAAATGATACCGTAGCGGAGTAATGGGTTTTGTCCAGCCCTGCTCAGTCAGGGTTTGACACGGTAGGACTCTGCTGCCGCAGTCCCTCCGCAGTATAAATTATAAATGGCAACTTGTCCATCAGTGAATGTTAATGGGAGACCTTGAGCGCTGACTCAAAGGCACGTGCCTCCTGCTAAAAACTCCCCCTGAGCTCTGAAACCCTTTATTTTTGGACACTTTTTAGCTGTAGGGCCTGTTGTCTCTAATGCTGTCCCAGTCTAGGCTGTGTCTTAATGTGTCATTGGCACCGCTGGTGGCACTGCCTCGCTGCACCCACAGCAGCCTCTTTTGGCTGTGCCGTCCCAAGAGAGCCAAGGGAAACACAGATGATGATCTGGAGAAGCAAATAGTGTTTGTTCGGTCTGCAGGTCTCGGTGCGTTTCAATGGCAGGGCCGTCCCCATGCAGAGGGCACCATGCGCTGAGCACTGCGCCTGATACGAATGAAACGCTGAGACTCGTCCCCTCGGCGAAGGGAGAGCGACGTGGGGCATTCCCGGGATACCGCCGCGCTGCAGCAGCCCAAGCTGCTGGACTGGGGCCTGGGCCCCAGCTCACTGTTTTGTGGTGATGGACAGAAGCGGGCAGCTGAAAACCTGAAGCTGCTCTTTTTCATTTTTTCCTATGATACAAATCCGTGTCTTTGATTTTTTTAGGAGGTGAAAATCACAAGCTTTTGCCTCTGTGGAAAACAGGACTATCGAGTGCTGTGCCAGATTGATCCTAAAGGGTAAACCTCTGTGCGGATGCATTACTGGGTTGATGATAAACCTCTGGTGTGAGGCTCTGCATAATCACAAAGCAAAAAGATGGCTTGAAGAGCACTAGTTGGGTAGTCACCTGCAGCCGTTCCAGATGAAAATACCACATTAAACGCAACGTCTGTTTCTACTCATAAAATTTGATGGTTTTTGAACATTGTAAACTTTCATGTGTATGAAGAGGCCTCAAGCTGGTTATAATGAAGTGCAAAGAACCATCCAAAATTATTCTGTTTACTTCTATAATATAAACAGCTTTATTCAGAAGTTCTGCATGGGGTAGTCAAGATTTTTTTGACAGCACAAATCCACATATGGCTCAGAGAAGTGTTGGCCTGCATTTGTGCGAAGGTTGCTGTTTTGTTTAAAATAAAAACAAAAGTATATGATAGACATCTTGTTATTTAAAAAAATTCTATTTTCTTTCAAACAAATTTTTTATGCTGTTTTTCAAAACTCAATTGAAATTAGAGAAAAACTTACAATACAGTTAATGGGAGAACCTAACTGTCACAGTCTGCTTTCCCAGAACTTCCTAAGCACCGTGCATCATTTTGATATGGGAGGTATCTCTGATTTCCTGCTTGTCTTTGGTGGAATTACTTAAATAGGATATTTGGTCTGTTGCAATTGTGAGGATGCATTTGCAGTGTCTCTGCAGTGTCAGATTAGAGGAAGGTGGAAAGGCTGGGAGTGAGGAAAGGGCGTTATGGTAACAGCAGGGAACGCGGGTTAACGCGCCTCTCCCTGCTGCCTTCCCTTCAGCACTTGGGCTTTTATTTTGCCTCTACTGCTTTCAGTGCTAAGGTGAATTGATCCTGGCAACTAGGAGATGCTGACAGGCAAAGATTGAGTTTATACTTGGGCGGAATAGTCTTCTAAAGACACGGAGTCAGAAAATAAAGTTGATCACAATATTAAGATTTGGTTTAAAAATTGCCATCTGTTCTAAACGACAATTCCAGTTTTACCAGGAGGTTCTCAGTATCCGAGTCAGACAGCATCTGGTGCCAGCCTGACGTCCTCCTTGTCGAGCAGTCTCCCACCTCCTGGTAGTGATGCCGATTGCCAAAATGGTGAGAGGAGCTCATGGTTTGCAGGACTAAGAAGGTTAAACTGACGTTTGGTCCCTCTCTGAGCGCTGATGATTCACGGCTGTCAGACCCTAGCAAGGGGCTTCAGCAGTCATACTCATATAGGCTGACATATCAGTCACGTCTTTAAGAGTGGCAGAAAATGATTTATTTAAGAGATAAGAATCTTCTAAAGTAGCCTCTTTTTTCCCTATTTTTTAGGGAATTCAGATTTCCTCCTTCTCATACATACAGGGTTTCGAAGGAACATTTTTCCTTTTTTTTTTTTTCCTTTTTTTTTTTTTTTTTTTTTTTTTTTTTTTTTTTTTTTTTGCAATTGCTTCATCATATTGTTGAAGAAGAACAAAAGTTCGCTAAAGACACCCTATAAAAGTAAAGCCAGGTAAATTGGGCCTAGTTTGTTGTTTTCATTTTGTTTGTTTGTTTGTTTTTTGGGGGGGGCTTTCTTTTGGGTGTAATAGCACTGTTTCTGCATAGTGGCTTATTTTGCCATTCAAACTTGTGTGCAGAGTGCACAAACATAACATCCTGCACAATAATTCTGTGCTGAATTAAGCCTAATTTAAAAATCTATAAAGGATGTTTTCTCTTCCGTAAAGAATCAAGAAAACTAACTGAAGAGCAGAAAATCTGCCTTCATTTATGCAATGTCTTCATTCCTTTCTGAAGGGCTTTGAGCCATAGGCCTGTTAGTGCAAAACATGCAGATGCTGCCCTTGAAGTGCAGGGAAAGGTCCCCTTCCTAAAAGCCAAACAGAGATTATTCAAGTGCCTTCTTACAACTTTGGAAGCAGGGATTGTTCCTGGCTAACTTCCAAGTATGCCAAAGATCATGACACCAAGGAGCAATGGAAGGTGGCCAGCACTGGATGGCTGGAAACCTCCAAATCCCAGATGGGATTTGCAATATTGATGATGGTTGAGGCTGTGTTTTTTGTGGCTGCCTCCTAGTTTTGCTGCCCTACACCAAAGGCAGCTGTGCCAGCTCCCAGGTGATTCACTTTACCTCCAAGTTTACTAATTGCTTGTAAGTTTCTGGATCTTGTGGTGCTTTTGTGTCTTTGCCTGCATCGTCTCGTGCTTGCGGTGTATGTGTAGACTTGTAGCAGCATCTCCGGCTTGTGCTGTAACTTGCTAGGCCTCCCCTTGTGCTTTTTCCTGCCTCGATGTTACCACCCATCAAGGATCTATGCAGGCAGTGAGTAAATACAGGGCATGCTGTGGCGCAGAGCTCGGGCAGGGCCAGGGCTGCCCTTGACCTGCTCCACACGCAGCTCCTCTCGGAGCTCTGTGCATGGGCACCCCAGGCAGCCAAGCCCTTAGCTGGGGTTTCCCTCCGCTCTCTCCTGAGTATCACAGTGACATTTGCAAACTGCTTGTCAAAGGTTCCTTCTAATTCCATGGTGTACGGCTTGCGCGTTAAAGAAGTTGCTCCTCACGAGGTACGTGCCATTAGGTAGCGTGTGCGGAGCTGAACCAGCAGTGTCCCCTGTTGCTGGTGGCTCCGCATTTGGATAATTAGAGCTCATCTGTGCCCTGAAAAGCTGCAGGTGATCTGCCGAACTAGGAAGGAACTTACTAGGATTGACTGGTTTCATGGAAATTACTTCACTGCTCAGACTTTTGAGAGCACCTGCATGTACCTGCATGGGCAGTTCTTCCTACTCACCTGGAAGTCCCAGACTTTCCAAAATCCCCTGTCCAACAAAATAGATAGTGTGTGGTTTGGTTCCATGAAAAGGCTGCAGATTTTGGCCAAAGGCCTTGAAATTCCTTGAAATTGAAGTCTGGTTTCCTGGTAAGCTCTATTTATTTTCTATTGGAAAAACAGGAGGAAATCTGCATATTCCCAAAAACAGAGTGACTAAATGACTTCCCTCAGGTCCCACAAATGCTCTGTGGCAGAAGCTGAGTTGAACTTAACTCTCTTGAATGTTAGTGGGGCCTTAACCACGGACCAATCTTCGTCTCTGTGTAAGTTAACACTAGCTCAGTTAAATGCTGGCTGCCCTAAGTCTCTGAAGATACAAGCAGAGCTCTAACTTGAAAAAAAAGTCTGGAATCACTGAAATCATTTCAGTTTTAGAATTAATATTAGCCATTTAAAGGAGAAAAAAAAAACTTTTAGAGGAATGGAACTGTTTTAGAGAAATGGAACTGTTTTAGCAGAAGTGCTTTTCAAATGGCAAGTGTTTATCTGATGTAGTTTTTTTTTTTCCCTTAGCCACTCAATAACCAGACTTCTGGGAAACTTCTTCATGAAAGCTGCTTTGACTCTTGCTTTAAATCCTTCACCTATAATTTCCTAATGAATTTAAGCTCAAGTGCAGTTAAAATGTAAGAGTCTGACTAGCAGAGGGATTGAAAGCAATCATTTTCCCTCTTCCTGGTCCCTCTCTAGGCACTTGTTAAGAAATGTTTGAATGAGCAGGAGTGTTAAGGGACTGAAGCTTGTTAAAAAAGCAGAGGGGCTGCAGCCTGCAGAGACAGACAAGAAAGCAGAGCAGGAATCTTGAAAAAAACTTCCTTTCCAAGGAAGATTAGAAGCATTTCAATGCAGAAGCAAAATAAAACTGCCTTCACATCTTTCTGCTTCACACTTTAAAATCAAATGGGCTAGAAAATTTGTTTCGTGGCCTCTGAGCCTTGATCTTCTATTTCTACAGCAGAGCTCTGGGCTTGGGTGCACATGCCCAGGCCGACTGTAACCTGGAGGACACTGCAACAGGTAATGCACAGTCAGCAGCTCTTCAGCTAGCCGGGTTCAGGCTGCATCTCCTGAACTGTGATGTTGTAGAGAAACCGAAATATTAACCATGTGCATAAATATCAACTCATAAAATGAGAACTGTGTATATGAATTTTGCCTGTATGCTTCTAAGGCCCATTTTTTCTTCCAACCATCACTTCAAGTTGATTTTGGATTTACAAAAAGAAATTCGTTTTATACCAGATCTTGTACTGCCTTTCATTTCCTTACTGCAGTTCTGAACCTTCTGGGTTATCTCTTACTCTTCACAATCTTTTTCTTCATTTTCCCTCCAGCTGAAATGTCACAGTGATAACAGCAAGGAGCGTAGAATCTCATTGCTTGCGATGGAGGGAATCCTGGTGAAGAAGTGTTTCCAGGGCGGTGTGTTAGGGAGAGACCTCCTTTCTGGGTGCGTGTTTTAAACAAGCTCCTAAAACCATCATGAAAACACACATGTTATTTGCACCCTTAGGTTGCACCATTAGGTTTTATCAGTAAGTCCAGACTGGCTGAAAAGATTCACAAATGTTTTCATGATTCAAAGTAT
Organism: Crypturellus tataupa; assembly: GCA_034781795.1. Lineage (NCBI taxonomy): Eukaryota > Metazoa > Chordata > Aves > Tinamiformes > Tinamidae > Crypturellus > Crypturellus tataupa. Next base: position 4,390,317 of record JAWLRI010000995.1, read on the forward strand.
TGTTTTTTCTGTATTTTATTTTGATGGATAGTGCTCTTTTAAAATGAAGTCTGCCTTATTTAAGCTTTTGCAGCTTAGCAGAGCTAATAATTTCCATACAACTCCACCCTGAAACACAGTATTTGCTGCTCTCCTATTCCACCATTCTAATACTTAAAAAAAAATTTGGCCATCTAAAAGATGAGGAAACAACATCGTGAATTTAGACTTACATGACAAGCAGTGAGCACCTTCTGCACTCCTTAGTGCTGAGCTGGGAGAGCATCTCAGCCCTGGCATGAGCGGTTATAATCCACCCTCAGCAATTGTTGCCTTCCTGGCAAGTACAGTTAGCAGGGCAGATCTGGTCCCCCTCAGGTTTCTAAGGTTTTGTGAGGTTAGTATAGGCTAACTGTAGGGCAGAGCCATCCTGTGCTGGAAACAGATCTATCTCAGGTCTGCCTTGAGTTTCTGGAAAGGGCTGTTACCATTTTCTTTTTCTTTTCTTTTTTCCTTCTCCCCTCTCTTCAAACCAGGCTTATGTGGCAGCATTAATTTTATCCTCCGAAGGCTTGGAGAGGAATGAAAGCTTTTGACTAGATTAAGTGTGATTAAAGGCAGTGCTGCTGTTAATGACTAAGGGAGAGTAAGTTTAAGAGTTTGCTGCTGAAGGGGACTTAAAATTATTTGTGGAGCAAGACTTAGTCATTCAGCCACAGGCCTTTGGGGCCCTGAGAAGCCCCTGTTTCATTTCCCAGTGCCTTCCCAATGGGAAAGGCTCTTTACAAGTGCCTGATGTTCTGGAGAAGAGACTTAGCGGGGTGTTTATCTTAGCCTTTGCATATTATTCTGATGTAGTTCTGGTTTAGGATTGCCTTTAAGCTAGAAATTGGCCCCATCTTGTTTGAAATTCAAGGTTAAATTGTGCAAGGAGGAGTAGATGGATCTGGTGCCACTGAAATGCTGCGGAGGGTGTGGGATGCGGGGGGACAGGGACGGAGCTGAGCAACCTCCCCACTCCACCTGGTGCAAACAGACCCCGTACAGAGACTGTCCTGGGGTGCCCTTTGCTTTGACCCTCTCACTCGGAGGAGTCAGGACTCCTTGAGAGTTGAAGGAGACTTTCTGATCATGATTCCAAATCCAGGCCCTCTGCTGAGGATGCTGTGTAAAACCCTGGTTGCTTGGCCAGTTGAGGACCCTGATAGGAAGATTTGCGAAATCCAGAGAATTAAAAGAATAGTCTGCTGTGGGTTAGTGTGGCTGGCTTTAAACATTGTAGCTGTATATTTAAATGATTGAATTGAGCCATTTAAATTATCAAGCCTGACTTGTGTAACATCATAGGGTTTTTCTGCCTTAGAGTCTAGCTGAGATAAAATGTATCTTTTAGATGTAAGGGACTGTTTACCACATCCCCCAAACAGGTTGTTCAGCTATGAATTATCTTTAGTCTTAAAAGTATAAATAATGCTGCTTATGCTTCTAATCATATCTGCATGTTTGAATAATCTCTTCCATGAGATGGGTCTGCTGAGCTCAGCTGGGACGCTGCAAACCTGCATCACCCAAACGGTGCGTGTAGGTGCCCTGGCTTGAAATGTGGCTTCTTGTCCTCCTACCATGTAGTTCCACCCGCAGAACAGGAGTGTGCGGCCGTTTGCTCATGTGTCGTCTCGGTTAGTCTCCGGTCTCTGCATGGTTGCTGTAGTGCTGCTAGCACAAGCGCCAGGATTAGGAGTAGTAAGTTTTGCTGCTGTGTTCCAGTTGAGCAAGAAAATAATCCTTGCTGCTGTGTGAATGAGCACTTTTTAGCACACAGCTGAAACATAACATTATCAACATTCTCAATTAAACTGAAGCCTAGCAGGAAATTTGAAAAGCTACTCACTGGCAAAACTCATTAGCTTGGCTGTTTGTAAATATTTCCCGCCTAAGCTCTCACCAGTGGAAGGGACAATGTGAAAGGCAGCGTTGCAGAGGCAGAAGTCCTTCTTTCTCTTGTTGAGGTATTTTCAGCACGGTTTTGCATCCGCATGCCTCAAGGGAGCGTAATCTGCAAAGTACGTGGTTAAGCATTAGCATCATGATTTCAGAAGCCATTCTGCTATACTGAGAAATAATTCATTTTCTAGCATTGTGCACATTGATCTTGCTGCATGAGCCATAAACTATATCCTGGCTGTCGCACAACGGAGGAGGAGAAGCTGTAAACCAGCAGTAACCCTCGTGTCGCCTTTTTTCTGCTCATGACTCTTACACTTAGTAAAGCCAAGCAGGACTCGAATGGACTCGAATCAAAATCCTGCAAAAGGCTTGGCAGTTTGGGTAAAATTAGGCTGTTCTGTTCCTCTAAGGTGTTTTGGTTTATGGTTATGGTTTTCTGTGGGTTTATAAGAGCTTTATGTTTTCCTAGAGGCGCCGTTTCAATTTTGAGGGCAAATCACGGCCAATTTGGATTCATATGTTTAATGAGATTGCTCTAGGTATATATTGCTCTCTGTTAATTAAAACATTCACTTGGACTCAAAACTAGTGTTGGGAAGCAGAGGAGCAGCAGCCCTGGATGTGGATGTGAGAAGGAGGCTGGAGGTTGGCAGGAGAGCAGCACTGGGGTAGAGGTGCATGAACCTTTAATCTTTTTAACCTCCCTTCTTCACTTCTCCTTTGTAGCCGTCTTGTGTGCAGTGAAATGAGGCCTGTGATCGACTGTTACAAGGGGCTCTTGCAGCCCGTAATCCCCCGACGCAAAACTGGAGACGTCGCCCCTATTTCCCAAACAGGGAGGAATGTTTTCATTACTATGTTAATTCAATCTGTCCCATAATAGCGATACTTTAATTGCTCCTCTGTTTTCCTCAGACATAATCCAATTCCCTTTGGCCTCTGAGTTTATCCACACATTAATTGGGTTATTGCCTTGTAGAACAGAAGGGCAACTATATCGCTTAAATTTTATCACAGACTATTAATAAGCAAGACTGAGATTTTTAAAGTGCCCTAATGTAATTAGGAGACAGGCTCCCGGGAATTTCTGTGGGATCTGGGTGCCTTCCTCCATCACACCTATTTGGAAATTCCCAGCTGCAACATGCAAGGAAAGCTCGAAACCTTTGCTGTATTTTGAGCACTGCAGATTTTCTCCTTTTCTACCTGAATTCCTGATGCTACCTACAGGCTTTAATCTTGTAAATCTGCTTTTGATTTAATTTTGATTTAAAGTAAAGTTCCTTCTGATTTCCTTGGTTAAGGATTGCAGGGTCAAAGCCTTTGAAGAGAGCAGAGGGAAGGGACCTGGGGAACTGGTAGCAAGACATCTGCCCTTTCACATTTTAGGACTCCAGCCCAGGTCAGAAGTGACTTCCTCAGTCTTATGGTTGCTGGACCAGAGCTGATACCCCAGAAACCTGATCCAACCCTGAGTAACCACCTTGCTCAGCAAACTCCAAGTGCCGAAGCCGCCCTGTGTCCCACAAGGGTGGCTGTGAGCAGGTGCTGACCCTGGCACGGCCAGTTGGGTGCATGTTCTCTGATAGACCGTCTTGGGACATAGAGCCCTGACTCCATCCCCTTTCACAGACATTTCTGGCCTGTGAGTTTTTATTACCTTTGCCAGGGAACACTGGACCAGGTTTGTAGCATTGGAAATTATTAGAAGAAACCTAGTGGATGTAGGGGAAGGGCAGACCAGGGAGCTCTTTTCCCCACTTCCTGCCTGTTTCCAGCACCACAAGTATCTCGGCATAGTCACGAGTAATATTCCCCAGCCTGCTTCTCCTTGAGGTGCCGTTCTCAAAGACAACGAGGCTTGCAGCAGCAAGGGGAAGGCTGCTGCAGCCTTCCAGCAGTTTCCAGTGATACCAGTATTGGGTAACAAGGAAACCCCATTATTCCAAAGCATTCATGGAGGAAATGCCTGGGCTGAACTAAGTCCTCTTTATTGCTCCTTATTTGGGGTGTGATTCAACCAGCATAAAATCAAATAGTGTGTGATCAAAGGGTGAATGCTAATGATAAGAGTATTAAGTCATGAGATAGCTCTTTCATACCAGCACAGGCATTATAACCATGCCCTACCCATATCATATTTGTATAGGGCCAATTATCAATTTTCTCAGAACAAATGAGGAAGAAATAAGAACTGCATAAGCAACACACACTTTGTACTCCCTCTCCCCATAAAACAAGCAGGGAATAAAAGTGACAGGCATCATTTTGCTTTAAGTGGTTTTCAGATAAAAACACTTTGCACGCAACCTTATGTACTGTATATGCTATAATGGCTATGGAAAAGCCTAAGTTTCGTAGAGCATTTCAAGAGCTGCTAAAATCAAAGCTACAAGTAGGTTGCAGAGTGTGTGGCAGAGCTGGAGACTGGTGTTCCCATAGCATAGCCCAGGCAGGGCCCGAGGGCCAAGGCTGAGCTGAAGTGGAGCTAATGGGCAAGGTACGCACTAAGGGAAGCCCAAAGGCGCCTAAATGCAGCACTGCCTTCCTGTATAATCATGGTATTGTAGAGTCATTATGGTTGGAAAAGACTTCCAAGATCATTGAGTCCAACTGTAAACCTGTCACCATTATGGCTGTTAAACCATGTCCCTAAGTGCCTCGTCTTGGCCTGCAACTTGTTGTCCATGCTGAACCTTTGTGCTTCAGGGGGATGAACGGCCCTCTTAGACTAGGGGGGAAGGAGGGACCCGCTAGGAAGGGCAGCTGCCAGCGGCCGCGTAATGGTGCGTCTTGACCCCTCTCCCAGCAAGGCTGACGTTGGCTGCCCTGGGTGGTTGGGTTGGTTGGACATGAATCTGACGTACTCTTTGAATTCTCTTCCTGAAAGACTTTGCTTTCTAGGGAGGGACTGCGGGTGTGTGAGGTGCACAGTGCAGCTGAGCTTGAGACCAAAGAAACGTCCCAGTGCGAGTGCCGCCGCAGTCGCTGAGAGAGATCCTCAGGATACACAAGCACCTGAGCAGATGTGCGCTCGGATGGGCCTCTGCCCGCTGTTACACTGCGCACTGAACTATGACTGTCCATCATAAAGATCTTGAAAGCTACAGACATGCCTTGTTTGTTTGTGTTTTCAATGCTTCCGTTTCCATGAAACACCTTTTAATTTAGATAGGAAAAGTCTGAGTAATAAAATGAAGCAAAATATGGAACGAAAGAATGTGCTATCCAGCTGTGATCCTGCAACCTACTGATGTTTCCCTAGTCCCCTTGGAAAGAAAGCAAGGAGATGTATTCTTGTTTCAGCGCAGCAAGCTCAGCGTGAGCCGCGAGTTCAGCTGCTGCTGCTGCTGGAGAAGGGAGCCTGCAGCTGCCGGGGCTGCGCGCAGGAGGACTGGGGAGCACCCGAACCGACCCCAGGCTGCACGGGGCCGCCGGGAGCCCTGCCAGCGCCTCGGAGCCCCTTCAGATTCAGGCAGCGCTTTCGGCAGAGCTCTCGCCGCTCAGCTGCCTGCTGAGCCAGCCAGCTCGCGAGGCTGAGCGGTGACTGTCTCCCTGGGGAAACTTCCTGCCGTTTCATTTAGGAAAGAATAAAAAGGAAAGATGGAGCTATTTCTGGGTAGTGCTGCGTCTGGAAAGGAGGGCTGCAGTCACTGCTCAGTGCGTGCTGCTGCGAGGGGTGCGCTCTGCTCCATTTGGGGTGGATCAGAGCTCCCTCGTGGCACAGGGCAGAGCTTGGGTCTGTCTGAAACAGAAATGCAAGAATACGGATTGAGCTGCAATACTAGCAACTGTCCTGTCCTCTCAATCCTGCTCCTGATAGAAAAAAAAGCATGAGTTTTGGTCTCAAGCCTGGCTCCTGCTTCTCAGTGTGGCTGAGCACTTATTTTGGGTACATGCTGTCAGAAATATTCTATTTCTTGGAAACTTAAAAGTCCAGGAATTCGTTTTATGACATTTTACTTCGTTGCAGCCTTTGGAGTTTACCCAAAGGGCCAGCATATAATTGTTTTCTTAGTTGTTAAAATATCTCAAATAAATAAGATCTTTTATAGCCTCATAATCTCTATTTAATGTTGGGCTTTTTTTAATGGCTTTTAGGATTTACTAGCTCTTTAAAGGGAAAACAACATAAAATCTGATACTGTGCAGTATCTTTACGCAGGCTGTTCAGTTGATTGAACTTTACAAGACTTTCTGACATATTAAGTATTTCATTGGAGCTACAGCTATAATAAGATTATTAGTAGGTTATTGGCATTATATGTAATAATAGCCAGAAGGTTTTAATGCTGTTACATACATTAGATATGCGATAAAATGTATGATTAATTGTGTTGCAATTTATTCTTTCTAGCACTGTGCCCAAACAAACTGGGAAAATAGTATTTTTTTTTTTTTCTGATAAGAGCTGGAGCTCCTGTTGGTTTTATAGCAGCAGATTTGGGCTCACAGAAGTCAAAATACCTTTCAGGTTGGTAGCAGATCTGCCTCTGATGTGTCTGTGGGAGCCGAGCTCCACATTCAGAAAAAGCAGCGTGGGGCATAGCACTGATTTCTTCAAATTGTTCCCCAAATGACCAAGGTGTCCTGGGAAACTGGGCGTTTGGACTGTAGCGTTGCCACCTACACTTGCTCTGTCACTCTTCATAATTAGCCATGTAGTTGGCTTGAATACAAACTTCCCATTTGTACCGGTTGGTGCAATGCAAGCGTTGGGACTGTTCAAACCGGAGAGCTCTGCCTCAGTTGACATCCCACCAGAAGTGAGGTCCGTGAAAGTGCGGGCAGCAGCTGGAGCTTCTTGAAGTTTATTTCTAACCCGAGGGGCCGCACCTGGTTCAAATGGCCGTGCTCCTTCCTGCCTCAGCGCAGGCTGGAGCGGGGCTGGCCGAGGCTCGTGGTGCTGAGGTGTCGCACAACCACGTTCAGCTCTTGCTGTCCCTGGCCCGAAGACAGCCCAACTGTGGGGTTAACGAGCCAGATCCTCATCTCAGTTCATTCTGGAGCTGTCCCGCACTCATCCTGAAAAAAATAGGTCTCGCTCTGTTCAGGAAAGCCAGCAAAGTTTTGGTCCCAATTAAGTCAATGGGAACTTTGCAGCTGACTTGAGCAGATTTGGGCTTCGTTTGCAGCTGAGCGCATTCATCTGAGTTTAACTACTCCCTACTAGAGAAGGCAATAATTTCCCAAAGCTGAAATAAATACTTGGCATCCTCTAAACTGTGCACTTCCCATCTAAAGGTGCATTGCATCTCCCCTACAGGCTACTGAAATCTTTGGCTGGCCAGAGCGCTTCTCTTTCATGCTGAATCAACAGCTTTAATTAAGCATGATGACAAAATATGAGGACTTCTGTGCAATTATGGCAATGGCACCACCTGCCCCTAATTAAGCTGCCAAAACATTTGGTCTAAAATGTGCAATGAATAAGAAAAAAAAAATATCCAATATTTTGGCAGTTCAGCAAGTGACTGGCTTTCGTCACGTAATTAGCTTTAACAAAGTGTTGTAAATCTGATTTCTGATTAATAGACTATTTAATCTTAAAGCTATCTGACAACACTGTGAGCTCTCTCTGGTTTGCTTCCACCAAAATCTGAAATTTCTAACAGTTGCAATGACATTTTTCTAGGAGAAACTTTAGATTTTCTTATATTCATTGTTCTTCACAAGAGCTCCAAAGGTTACATTCTTAAAATTCACTGAACTTTAAAGCTTTTCATTAAATTGGAAGCAAGAAAAAAAGCTTTTTCTCTTCTCATTTCCTAATGCAGAGAAGTCCCTGGTTTGACTAAGTGGAGGGAGGAGGGTGCCCTGACCCTTTACCGCCTCCGCACGCTTCCGAGCGGCTGGTCGGCTGGCAGCAAGTCTGGGTTTTGTTGGCTGCCCTGATGCCTGCGGGTGTCCGGCAGCTCCTGGTCGCAGAGCTTCTCGGCTTGGATTTAGTGACAGCGAGGAGGGGAACATAATGTGTAACAACAGCAAAGCAGCCCAACTGCTTTTTCAGGACTTGTGTGGCCGTTTGGGCTTCAGAGTTGTTAATGTAACCTGGCATGTTAAATCAGACATGATCAACACTGTAAAAGAGCCAAGCATAGCAGTGGTACAGATGGACGGCAGATAACGAAAGCAGCCATGGTTGAGCAGGGAAGTAGAACTGCTCATCAAAGCACATTAATATATGGGACTTACATTTCCAAAAAGCGGCATTTGAATGCCAGGATGAAAACAGGTAACACTGCATTCATCATAAGTGCCAATTTTAACTCTTAAGTTTTCAGCAGCTGTTTTGTTTCCTGGTCTGGCTAGTAAATGCCTTAAATAGTCTTTGGGCTTGATTTTTCCAGTACTTTTCCCCCTGTAACTATTGGTGACGGCATTGAGTGGGTGTAAGTAGTTTCCACCCACCAGGGTCTCTTATTTCTATTCTGTTCTTTTCCTATAGCAGCAATGTCTGGGCTGGGCTCTCTGCTCTCCTGGCATCTGCAAAGTCTTGATTAACTTTAAAAATCAGAGGAAGTTTAAGAAGATCCAAGAACTTAATGGCACTCACTAAGACCCTAGCGTGACCAAGTGAGGTGGCAGGAATACCAGGCGTCCCCACGTGCCAGGGCCCTCCCCCTGTAAAAGATGCTAGATGCCAGTTGCAGTGAGGTGTCCCAGGTTGAGCTTCCTTTATAAAAGTTGAAAGTCAGATACCTCAAAATTCTGATATTTAGTTCTTTTAGAGAAAAGGTCTGGTAAATAAAACAAGTATTACTGCTCTGGCTGGCATCACACTGCTTTTGCATGCTAATCTCAAGCTCCCCTGGGATAATTTGACAAGAAGGCCATTAATGCAAATTTAAGCATGACCTAGAAAGGATTTATTTTTCATGTAGCATCTTTATTCTTTGCTATTGTTGTTTGTTTTCCTTTGTTCTAAACAGCATAATGTTTTGGGGTTCTGTTTCCTTGGTTTTCTTTCCTCCTTGGTGTGTTTTGCCTTTTTTTTTTAATCTCATGACCACAGCAGCATAAGTCATCCCAAAATAAGCAGATTGCTCTCAAGTAAAATGCAAGAATAAGTCCAGAAGGCGTTGCATGTAAAGAATGGAGTTTTTATGGAAAACACCAAGATTGTATGGAAAAACTGTCCTTGCAAGAAGTTAAGGAATGCTGGCTTCCAATTTTATTTATTTTTTATTTTACTGGAGAACTTGGCTGTAAAACTGCGTTATTAGGGACCCTTGAGCTTTCAATATAGATGTCCTCTTAACAGCCTTCTATGGGCCGGCGGCACTAATGGGCCAGTGGAATTAAGTAAATGTTAATAAAACCCAAGGTATTCCAGAGAGCTGGATTGAACACTCTTCAGTAGTTCAAATCTTATTTCTTCATTCCTGGTGTTACTCTAATTGCTCTGATCCCTGGTTGGGATGTCCATGCAGGATATCGACTGTAGAACCAAGCCAGGAACAAAACCAAACAGTGGTGAACCTTAACACTTCGGGATTTGCTTATAAATTGCAGAGAATAAAAGGCCACAATTATCTGTGTCCTGTTTGCCCTTTGCAGGTCACTGGAGAGCTCCTTCTATTTCTGTAATGTGATACACGGAAATGAAGAACGGAGCCTTTCCCATAGCGCGCTCGGAGCTCTCCACATGAGCCCTCCAAATGTGGCAGAGTTGGGAGGAATAAATCCTGCTGCCTCCCCATGTGAAGCCCTGCGTCGCTTCCCCTTGTGGGTCACCAGGGCTGCTTTATACCTGGCTGAGGAGCAGGCAACACTGGTTGATCTGGGACAAGGGGACAGTGGGCGGCCCTGCGTGCAGGGATTTCAAGGTGGCCGAGCACTCACGTGGCAGCGCCAGGGCTGAGGCCAAGCTCGCGCGGGCTCCTCGCTGCCCGGTGGGCTCCTCACTGCGATGGGCGCTCGCTGACAGCACCAGCTCCTCCTCCTGCCACAGGCAGCCGGCATCCAGCCCGCTTCACCCCACCGGAGGAGCTCGTGTCACCATTTGTCGCTGCCAAACGTTCCTTTCCGTGGCCGCGGCAGCTCGCTGTGCCGCTCAGCTGCCGCCCTGCGAAACCAGCTCTGCTGGCAGCGACCTCGCTGCTTGGCTAGCGGGTTTGCTCACCGCGTTCTCCACGTCTGAATGGCGGCGGTGGCGCAGGGCTCCGTGCACCGAGAGCAGCTGTCGCAGAGGAGGCCCCGGTGCTGTCACCACCGCTGCTCCGCGCTGGCCAGCAGGACCTCCGCCAGGAATCACCCTCCAAGGCTCCCACGTCCCTCCACCTCTGGCGGCTTCTCCTACAACCTCCCTGTGTGTTTTACCACGTGCTGCCCGTGTGCCCTGAGCCTTCGCTCTCCAGATTACCTGGAAGGCCTTTGCTTGGGGCTGCCTTGGAGCTAACACCTCTCCTTGCTTGGAGACTGGTACCTACCTTGGGCTTGGTAGGCAACGTAGACTAAGTTTTTGATGTTGGGAGTAAATACCACCGTCCTTCTCGTAACAGAACAACGTACTTTGAAATATTAGTTTGCCTGCCTGCCTGCTGTGTTTTTCTTTTTGGGTGCAGCTTTCCTTTATCTTCCCACTCAGAGCTTTGCTCTGCCCAGCTATTGCGGCTTCTGCTCTAGCCCCTTCATGACTTCATCAGATTCTGCACTGTTCCCTTCCCTGTCGGATACACTTCCTCAGCTTGAAAAACACCGTCCGGCACCAAAAGCAAACAGACTTCCAATCTAGTTTTCCTTGATGGCCTTTCCTAGTTTGTCTGAACAGATAAAATCTCCTATGACTAGGATTTGGGCCTCTCTGTATCGTTTTACCTTGACTGGTTATTTCATAGCCCAGTCGTTCTTCCTTAGAGGGCCTCTAACAAAGTCTTGTGAATAGGTTTTTAAAATCCTTTCCCCTTGATAAATATCTTGCAATTGTGTCTTGTAGCACTTGGTTTTCTAAAGTACCAGAGCAAATAAGCGCCCAAATGCATTTGTGAGCCACGAAGCTGCAAGTCTACACTGTGCAATCAAGTGTGTCGCAGATACTTCACGTGCGCTTGATTGAGGGAGCCCCTCAGGCAGCGGCTTTCCAGCCCCTGAGGTTGCTGTGGTGTCCATGGGAGCTGCGCTGCTTCCAGCCCTGCCTGGGCAAGGCGATGCCCTCCCGGGGGCTGGACGGAGCCCAGTGCCGACTCGCTCGTTCAGAGCCACGTCGCGGAGCTCAGCGGGGCACGCTGGTGTTGTGGCAGACTTCAGCACTTGGTACGCATCAAAGGGAAGCGAGTATTTCCCCTCATCCCAGCTTGTCTTTTGGTCTCCAGATTTTATGTTCTCTAATGTGTTCCTTGGAGAGTCTGAATTATTTTTGTTGGTGGTTTGTTTTGCAAGAGCACGAGTTCCTTGGCTGACTAATACATAGGCAAATCATCTTTCCTGGCTTGGGTTTCCCATAACTTCCTCCTGACAAAAGGAGAAGCAGTGATCACATCTCAAGCTGCACTACTCTCTCATGTCTGTTTTCAGGCTGGAGCGAGATACGGGTATTCTGCTGGGACGAGATCTAAAGTTCACAATCTGTTGTTTTCTTTCTGAAGTTTATTTCATCTTCAAAAGACATGAGTTAATGTGTGAGATATTACTGTTCATTCCATGCCCTTTTGCTTTTTTTCTTAAGCGTCTCCGCTCCAGAGGACCTGCTTTCCCTCCCGACGGCTCAGGGCTGCAGTAAGCTCACCTGGAAACGCCGTGAGAGCTGGTTCTGCCGGGCACGGGCAGCACCTCGGCTGCAGCTCGAGTTCAGCGCAGGCAGCGGCATGACGAGGTGCATTCCCCAGCTCCAAATGTAAGAGCAATTATAACACCATTAGTGGTTGCTTTGGCTTGGGTTGTTGCTATTTTGAATTAGGCTTGGGTCAATGGGAAAATAGGGCAGCACTGGGGATATCGTAATGCGGTCTGGTGCTCCACACTTGCCCCCAGGTCAGTCCCTACCTTTGCAGACGTACAAGTTCAAGGCTGCGTGTGCAGGGAATGCTGGCAAAAAGGAGGAAGGTAACACAATCCTGACAAAGAATCCGAGCTAAAGATTAACCTTGCTGACTAATAGAATGCTGGCAATGAGAGATGTTAAATACGCTAGAGAACTGGCCTGTATTTTTCCTCTGGGCTGTGTTGCCTCTTGTCTGGGCACCATCTTTGGAGATTAAATAAACCCAGTCCCTTCTGTGATATAATACAGAGAAGTTAATTCAGATCCATTAGGAAAGTCGACAACACAAAGCAAGCCAATAATAGCTTTGAGAGTGTGTCCTTCAAGTTATATTTCACACCCACCTGGTACGTGGAGATAACAGTGTTTACTATTGCTTTGTGAGTATAACTCTCTGGATGACTAAATCAGAAAGTAATGGAATGGGGCTGTCCGCTCGCTTTCTGTTTTCTGCTGCGTATATGCATCTTTCCATAAAAGACCCTGGGGTTCTCTCAAGAATTAACTTCTTGCATTCAAGACCAAATGTTACCTCTAATCCACAGACCGTAAAGGCAGCATGTGTAGGAGGAGAGTCCCGGAGGGAGTTTTCCAGGAAGGCACCTTGGGCTGCAGGATGTTTCGCTACCAGAGATCAAAATTGTGTCAAATCCTGACACCTTCCAAACTCAGCCCAAGTGCTCTCTCCTTGCCAGAGCTTACCTGTAGTGACAGGTCATTCCCAGAAATAAGGAAAGGAAAGAGAAAACAGAGGAGGAAGGGGGTAGGGGCGCTCTTATTCCTATTGGCCTTTTACAACCTCCTTTAAAGATGCTTTATTATGAACTTGGTTAATCTCCTAGATGGACACTTGAGGCACTGAGATGCAAGAGAATAGGGACAATAGGGACTAGGACAATTTTCTGTTATCTGGGAGATTTCTTTCTTAATAGAAGCTTTCAGAGGCGGCATGAGAGTTGAGTTTTAATATTATGCCCAGCAGAACAGAGTAAGTTGTGATAGGAAAGGCAAACAAATTGTTGTTTGCAACTTGATATTGGAAACAATATCTTCTGTGGCAGAAATAAAAATTGTGTTCTGTTTTCACTAAGAAAACACTTATTACCTATGGAGTGAAGAGAGCTGCAGGGTCTCCCTTGCAGGGGTCTGCAGAAAGTTTCCTTTTCTTCTGTGCTGCTGAGCAGCAACTCTGCTCTTGTGCACACATTTTTCTTTTTTCTTTTGACAGTATCTATTATCTTAACCCATAAGTATGAAATTAATGTTTACATAATTTGAACCAGTTAAAACTAATTGAAGTGTCACCTTCCATTTTGGGCTGAGGTGGAGAAGAGCCCGTGCACCACTGCACACACACATACACCCACCTGCTGCCACACAGCAGGGTTAAATGCCAGCGACTCCCCCAGCCGGGTTAGCGGAGGCTTCGCTAACCCGGCCTTCCTACCCACTGGAATTTGGGGCTTTGGATTAGAAGCCTCTACGTTCAGACCTGTGGTTTACAAAACAGGTTTTGCATTGTCAGCCTTACTACTACTTTATTTACTTTACTGCTTGCTTTACTCACCACGTTTGGGTGGTGTCCCCTGCAGGGACGCAAGGTACGGCCTCCATTACCAACTACACTGTTTGTCATAATTCTGCCTTATTTCCTCTTCTGCCAATGGAAATCACATAAGAGCAATGGATTATTTACCTCCTTTCAGTTTAAATATTATCTATACATTTCAGCTCAGCATAATAGCTTACATTAGCAATACATTTCTGCTTGAAGATTTTAATTGAAAGCATGTTCTAGTGATTCATACAGCAATATTTATTTTTCTGCCAAAAAGCAGAATTCAACAAAGTGCCTGCCTTTGTGGATTACACATTTGTAAAGAGAACAATTCTTAGTATAAAACCTTTTTTATTTTTTTTCACCTGCAATTAAGGAAATGCAATTACATTTCACCTTGTCTTGTGTTTGCTTTTTGCGTTCTGCTTCTGCCTGGGCTGTGAATCATGTTTTATTTCTTGCCTGGGTCAGGCATGGGTGTGCTCCCGATTCCATGTCTGGTCTCTCTTTTTGTTGGAGACACTCAGCTGCTGTAAATGTACAGAGCAGTCAGTAAAACTGAGGTGTGCTGGACCTGTAAACAATGTGACCCTTGATCTCCTGCAAGGGAAAGTCCTTAGACCTACCCTTTTGGGAAATCTACTTTAAAACAAAAAGAACATAACTATCAATCAAGCAAATATTATCCCTTCGCTCGGTGAGGGTTTGCTCTCGCAGAGTTTCCTCCTCCTCCTAGGAATGCAGTAGATCGAATTCAGATAAAAACCTGATACCTGAGAAAGACCCTTCAGCAAAATGTTTATCCTGCAGTGTTAGGACTTGCCTTTGGATAATGGCTTAGATGCATCTTCCTCTTTCTCCTGCAGCTCTCACAATTAAGCAGCCAATTCCTGTGCTCACTGAATCTTAGTGATGATCAGCCTGAATCTGTTGCTCCTGTTACCAGGTTTATAGCAGTGGATCAGAGTGGGCTTTGGCTCAGTCTCTTGCCCATTACCTTCCCCACTAAAGTGCGTCTTTTCAAACCTCCTTCTGTATCACAGAAGCAGTAAATTCATAGCCTGGGCTGAGCTTTCCCTTGAACCTGCTCTCAAACTGACCGCTGCTTTTAGGTCTTATCAGCAGATTAATTTACTGCAGAAACACGATGCTCTTCCCTGGCTTCTCACATTGCACAGGAACGCCACATTTGTCACCGTGCCACAACCTTGGCACTACTCAAAATGTCACCTGAAGCTTGAAAAGTTTTCCAGATGTTTTAAGTTTTACTTCTCACTTAATATTGTCGCTTTCATCCACAGATATTTTTTTTCCATGGGGATCTAAAGCAAGTTGGGCTGAGTGAAGACCTGTTTTGCACAGAGGAAAACACAGGAAAGATTGAGGGCTCTAAAGATTGGTCTCTCTTTAGGAAGACAGTGAAGCCGAGGATTAAATCCATTCCTCTTTTAATTATTGTCAGTACAAGAGCCATAGAGGCTGCAGCTTCATTTGTGCTTGATGTTGTACAAATAAACAATTAAGTGCTGTTCTCTAAAAGACAACCTAGCAATGTAAGAAGAAAGTCAACAAGGAGATGGAGCATGGGAAAGATGATGTAGATGATTCCATCTACAGAGGGATTCACTGCCCTAAACAAACTACCTGATCAACTGTGCTATCATTTTCTGTGGCATATCTCAGCCCAAAGCGCCTATTTAAGTCCAGCTGAAGAATTTGAAGATTAACGTGGGCTTTGCTGAAGCAGGACCCTCACTGGACCAAGATGTGCTAAGGAATGTCTCGAACAGCAGTGAAATTCCTTAGGGGCCCCCAAACTGAGTACGGTCTGTCCAGCCAAAAGAACTCAAGCCCCCTTCTGTGCTGTGATTTTCAACCGTGATTAAACCAGCTCAACATCCATCCCGAGGTCACTGATGAAGCCGATTCCTCCCCGAGCAAGCGCTGTGTAGAGCAGCGCTGCCAGGGAGTCCTCACACTCGGCGCTTGTGCTTGTTGTGAATTCCCTCACTGAAGCCCTTTGTGCGGAGGCTGAGAAGCAGCTTGTTGTTGTCACCCTGCTCAACTGCACCATTGTCCATGTCTGGAAAGGAGCTGGGATTTCATCTGCTGGGAAAAGGTCTATCTTAGAAAAAGCGATGAAGTACAGCACGGACAAAATAGCCTGGAAATGGGTTTGCAGTGAGAAAATAAGCTTCCTAGAGGTCTTGTCAAGATAATCTCCATCAACAAAGGACTGTTACATGCTACAGTGTTTGTGTTTTTTTCCTTCTCTAATAGCAGATTCAGTACATCCATGCTCATTTCCCAAAAGTCACCCTCCCCAACCCCATGGTCATAACGTGACCCTCTGCCCTGTGTTTCAAAGATATTTGGCAGCCTTGCAGCTCCCCCTGGAAGGAGCCAGCTCGCCTCTCTCAAGGGCATTTCCCAGAAACAGCAAAATTCAAGGAGAGTTTTGCAACTGAGCAAGATAAAATTCTGTGTGTTTGTGCTAGGCACTCCGGCACGGTCCTACCAGAGGCTCAAGAGCCCTTCGACGGGAACCAGCAAGCCCCTTGTCTCCCTACTCCACACGTGCAAAGCTCCTTAGCAGCTAAAATCAGTACATAGGAAAAAGCCAGTTTGTTGGCATACTAATGGTATAAAATATCATTATGCTGCTTAGGATCAAAGATACTGAGCTTGAAGCAGAGCCCTCCCCAGCTGAAACGAGACAGTGACTGCAGGCTAAAGCACTGGGCAGGTCAGCAGTAGCCAGAGGTGCCCAGCTGTGATTTTAGAGCATTACTTCTGTCTACGAGAGCACACACAGTTACTTCCAAGCCACAGCTGAAACTTGTAGGTCTTCCTTCAAACCTGCCTGTTTGCCAAATCCTTGTAAAGATGAGAGAGCTAAGACAGACTGCTGTGAAAACGAGAAGCCAGGATGGCATTGAGAGCCGTGACGGGATGAGTCCTTGTCACGGGGAGCACTGGCGTCCTGCGATGATGGCTCCTGTGATTGCTGTGATCCAGTTGCCCTGTGATTGCTGATGGTCCTCAGATGATCAATCAAGAAAGGAAATTAACATTTAAACAGGCTAATAATAACACATATCAACTAATATAAACTAATATTAGTAGTAGTAGCTTGGCTGGCTTTTTTTTTCTCTTGTTGCTGCTTCCTTCCATAGAGTTTTCTTCAGGCCGACCTCAGAATGGGTTCCCTGGTGACCGAAGAGGAAAAGGCAGGAATAATGCTCATTCCACATAAGCGTTGTCAAAACAGAAACATGCTCTGAAATTCCTGACAGAGAGACACCCTGGTAAGATTTTCACATGCTGATGGCAATTTAAGATGCACATTACATTATAAATTGGAAAAATACCAATGGAGGATATGTTTGTTCTCACCTAGAACTACCTTATATGCTACCTTGACCCGCACTAGCTTCTGGTAGAGATGTTGCCAGAGATGAGGGATAAACTGTCTCCCCAGGATGGAATTAAAGTAATTAAGGAGGCGGCTGAGGTGAAAATTGTACATGGTTGAATCCAGGTTGAACTTTCAGCACTGCCTTCATACTTCTTAAGACAAGGAATGGTAAATGTGGATACATAAGGAAACCACTGCCTGTCAGTGGTTGCAGAGCAGCTGTAGCTTCTTCCCTAGCTTCCCTGTAACCATGTTTATTCTGTCAGTTGTGGAGAAGAACTCAGATCTTAACTAATGTCAACTCTGAAAGTATCAAGTCTAGCATTTCCCACATCAAAACTACCATGCGTGCACGACCAGTCCTCATGTGTGCGACGCACCCGCAGGCTGGATGAGATCCACTTTGGGCAAATGCACATTCTTCCTGCAGGCAGAGCCACCAACTGAACCAAGGGGCATCCGCAACCCCACTGTTTTGAGCGCTGATTTACTACTGCTTTTCCACATCTGCAGCATGGGCCTGCTGCTTCTGCCTCTGAACAGCAGAATTGCACCCAAGAAAAGGGGAAAAGAAATGAGTGGCAGGAGTGCCAGGAGAGAGCCTTCTGGCTAACTTCTTCACAGTCTGCATTTTTATTTGAGAATGTAAGAATTCCAGTTTGCATAACAACACGTTTTCCTTTGACGAGCACTTATTTCATTTCATATAGTTGCCTAAAACTTATCAGATTGTTAATGTTCCCAGCCAAGATTTACTTGCCAACATGCCAGAGCCAGACCTTCCAGTAATGCATGTATGTAAATTCAGATTATTATTGTGTCCATATGTAATACTACAGGTAACCAAATGAAGGAGCAGATACAAGTTATCTGCATAAAAATCTGCATAAAATATTCACATATGGAAAACTATTTTTTCTTGTTTGGATAAATGTCTGAACATGTAAGATCTATCAATCAATCTCACTTGTACCCAAACAGCTCAGAAGCGTGTCACATTTATTGTGCAAGTTCTAACATCATCTTCTAGCAGTTCATAAAATACAAGCCTTGCTAGGAGCTGATCAGAATTCAGAAATGCATGTTCATTTATTTGCCACTGTTGCTCTAAAATGACTTTTCTTTTTTCGCCACTATGGATTTTTCTCATTTAACAGTCAACTAAACTATACCGAGCTGGGAATTAGCAGCTGAGGACTGTTCAGCACTGCATGATGCTTAATGCAATTTGCCAAGTTAATAAAATGTTGGGCAGATGCCTTAGACCAGGGAAAAAAATAAAGCATTGCTCGGATTTGTTCATGAGCAAATAGGTATGTAATTTTGCTTCTTTTAAGAAAGCATTTAATCTTAAAATGAAATGAAATAAAGGCCAAAATCAGTAATTGACCTGTTATTAGTTGAATTATAAACAAGCTTCCCTCTTCTCTATTTCTAGGAAAACAGCTTAAGGAAAAAATGTGAGAACGTTTGCAGAAGGGGAGCAGAAACAAGAAGCACAGTTAGATGGGCAGTGTTTGGAGAAGATTACCCTGGAATATCCAGGGAACAAGTTGAAGCCACAACCTACCTTTAATAATGAGTGGAAGATGGGAAATACAGTAGCACAAATACACAATTCCTCCTCTTTTTGACAAAGAGGATCCCTGTAAATCACACACCTATCAGCTTAACACCTGGAAAGGTCATAGAAGAAAATGAGGCAGTGAAAGACAGCTGAAAAGCACTGATCTGCAGAACTGGACGGGAAGGAAAAGACCTACATACTCCTTTTAAAATGTCTGTGAAGCAAAAGGAAGGCTGTTGGCCATAAGGTAAGTTTGCCAGAGTAGTTATATTTTCACTTTGAGACCTCTAAAACAGGATGAAACCTGCAGCTAGGGTTAACCTTTTCCTTCATCTGTCCTGGGAAAAAGATTACACTAGGTAGCCCTTTGGCATTATTTTGATGTTGTTCTTAGATGGAAATGTCCGAGTCAGAGGTTGTAATTATGATGGATTTTTAAGAAAGAAAACTTAACACTTGGAGAAAAGAACTTGGGAGAAAGACAACTGAGCAGTTACTCTGTCAGGCTGCCCACCATCTGGCTCAAACTGTTGTTCCAGGTTGTATTGATTTTTTGTTTCCCTCTGCTGCTCTATATTTATGTTCTTCAAAGATGAGATTCAACCACAGCTGAACTGCAACTGGAGGAAGGGGCCAGCCTCTCTGTGCTGCCTCCCAGCTATTCGCTGCAGCAGCGGCCGCGCTCGTGGAATGCACCGAGCAGCCGCTGGCGTTTCACTTTTCCTGGGCCTTTGCTCTAGGGACCCTGATCGAATCAGCACGGAAAACAGCAATATGAAAAATAGTGACTGAAAGATACAGCACCGCTCGTGTCACTGAAATGAAGCAGATTTCCCTGGCTTCTGAGCAGTGCTGGGGGTAGGAGAAATCCCTAATCCTCCCTGCTTAGCGAAGGTATTTCCAGTGCTCCCAGCACAGCGCCCTTCAGTCATGAGGGGTGAGGAAGCTGCTCTGGGGCCTGTAGTGACTAGAATCATTACTGCGCCTTGGCTGCTCGTCCGCCGCGAGATGAGTTTGTGGGTTTGATCTATTTCCCCACACACACACCTAAAACGCCCGCGCAACTGGCTTGTATTAGCGTGTCCTCAGCGGCAAACCCCCCAAAGCCAAACGCGGCTGGGGGGAACTGGGGGATTTGGACCCCCGGAGCTCACCTGGCCTGCACTGAGGGCGGGCAGAGCCCAGGAGCAGCACGGAGGGTGCCCGTACCTTCCCTGCACACAGGCCATTCCCAGGGTGATCCCAGACGCTTGCTGTGCTCCCGTTCACAGAGGCAGATTTCCACTAGCACTGCTCTGCACTGAGCCCTCGGCTCTTCTTTCTGCAGGTAACCCTGGCACTTTATTTTTCTAACGACACGAACTTTAACCAATAAATATAAATAGGTACTAGCCCATATTCCTCTCCCCCCACAGTTTTGGGCTCCGCGTCTCAGCCCAAGGCAGAGCTTCCACGGACCCCCCGGCTCCTCCGCTGCCCCGGGCCGCGCGGGGGGCTCCCGCTCAGCCAGGCGCGTTGTCCCTGAGGGGAAACGCGGTTCTCCGAGCGCCGCCGCGCTCCTGCCCGCCCGGCCGCGTTACGCAGCGCCGCTTCCTGCGCCTTCTCCCCCCGCGCCCGCCTCAGCGC
>JAWLRI010000995.1:4410908-4489947 GCA_034781795.1 Crypturellus tataupa
TCCCCCCGAGACCATGATTGTTCCCTCCAGATCCACATTGTCCCCCCCAGACCCCTGTTGTCCCCCCCAGACCCTCTCCATCCTCCCGTATGCACAGCTACCCAGAGCCCGGGGTGCCCCCGGCGCCAGGGACATTGCAGGAGCCGTAACCGCCCTGCACCCCGGGATTTCGTTATTTAATAACGTAATTGATTTGAGAGCGTCGCGCTGCCCTGCCCGGGGCCGCCGCCGGCAGCTCGGCGGGAGCAGCGCTCGGGTCCTGCCGGAGCGGCTGTCGCCGTTTGCCGTGGGGGGCTGCGACAGCCCGCGCGGGTGCTCCCCGCCGCGCAGCGATTCCTCGGCGTGAAACCCGGCGATGAGGGGAAGGGAAGCGCGGAGGAGCCCTGTGTGTCTGGCTGTGTCCTCCGGCGCTGCTGGCCGTTCCAGACAGCGGCTGTGGTGCCGGGTCTGTCCCTGCGGCCCCCGGGCAGTGCGGAGGTGTGTGTGGTGCTGCTCCTGAAAGCTGAAACACTGATGCTCATGGCTCATGGAAGAAATTTGCTGGGCAGGTATTCTATAGCTCAAAAACTTGTCTTTATTTTAGTAGCTTACAGGGTCTGTGTTTGGAGCCAAAATCTGGAAGGACTCCACAGTGGTCATGGACTTCACTGCAGTCATTCTGGGCTTAGATCCGCAGCTCTACGGGAACTCGGCTGGGTTAAGTTATTACCCTTAGGCTGA
This sequence comes from Crypturellus tataupa, assembly GCA_034781795.1. NCBI lineage: Eukaryota > Metazoa > Chordata > Aves > Tinamiformes > Tinamidae > Crypturellus > Crypturellus tataupa. The sequence goes on from JAWLRI010000995.1 coordinate 4,411,629, forward strand.
TGTAGCACAAAAGGTCTCTCTCAGGGATCTTTCCATGGGTCCAGCTCCTGCTGTGCGATAACTGGGCTCTGCAGAGCAGGCAGCGACCGGGCTCGTGTGCAGCTGGGATGTGCCTCCCGCTTCGGCTCCAACCGATGCACCTTGCTGGTGCGCAGCTTTCTGAGACTCGTTGGAGCCTCTTCTTGTGCCTGGGATAAAGGAAGGAGCAGGCGAAAGTGTGGGTGAAGGCGGGAGGACGGGTTGTGCAGTCTGGTGTTACCCATTGGCTCCTTTTAGATGACAAAGGATGTCCGAGAGGTCCTGGCTGGTCATCAGAGATGCTGTTGAGGTCCCTGGGGTTTGATGGAGCATGTCACAGCTTGCTGATGAGGAGAGACAGTGCTGCTTTCTTGGGGGAAAACGATGGCGAAGAAAGTCACAGAGGTGTCTTCTGGGGCATCCTTTTTAGCCCTCTCTAGAGGGTTTCCCTGGTAATGATGCTGGCCAGCTCGTGCTGACAGGCTGGAGCCTCTACAAGCCATGGGACAGAAATCTTCCTTGCAAAGAAGGTGGAGAAATAAACCACAGCATTTCTACTGCTATCTACTCAACTTCTCTCCAGCTTCTTGTAGCCTTTACCCAGCAGGGCAGTGCCACTGCTTGTGCTTTTTTGGTCTATGGCAGGTGAGAATAGGCACGTGCTTCTGCCTAGTGTAAAGCATAGTGTTTTACATAGCGCTAATTCAGCCAACCAGGGAAGATAATTGCTTTTTTAACTCTTTCTAAGTTGCAACCAATACACACTACTTTTAATACTATACAAGGAACGTAGTGTTATAGTACGTTTCACACACGATCTATTAGTTGAGGAGAGATGTTTCTATTACGCTGTGAAGTCAAGTTTACCTAACAATATTTAGTTGAAAATATTTGAAGTGGTATTTAATCGAATTCAGGGACAATAATATTAAAAAGGAGGTTAATTTTAAGACCTTGGAAATAGTCAGCAGCCTTATTGAGCATCTTGGCTAATTTAGACTGCTGAGAGTGATTTGTCCTTCTCCCACCACTGTCTAAGCGTGATGTTGCTGTGGGGACATGGGGTGGTAGCTGCAGATCTGGTATTTGCTCGTGCCATCTTGAGCTCCCCTGTGCGAGAGCAAAGTTATCTTCGTGCTGCAGCGAGTGTAGGCTGGGTGCACCTGCGGGGACTAGGTTGAGGTGGGTTGATGGAAGAGGAGAGACTTCTGAACATCCTGACGTTAGCCAGGCCAGAAGTTTAGCAGGGCATAAAAACAATTTAGATGTTTCAGATAGTTCTAATGAGACAGAGCAGTGGTGTGTTTAAAATGACCAAATCTTCAAGGGGTATATAACGCTTTTGGCTTAGTGTGCAAGTTGTTCTCTCTCCTTTCTAATAACCCTTTCTGTTGGGTAACAGTAGTTGAACACCTCAAGGTGTTTCTTCTTAATAGCGGCATTCTGGCTATGCTGGAAGTGTTTTGTCAAAGCAGACTCACTCCAGATACTCTTCCTGCCTGTGCATTTCTTTAGGGATGCAGGTGGGTAGCACAGGCCTTTCCTCATGTGACTGGATGTTTGCTCATGTCCTACAAATAACCTCTGGGAATGGTTTGGTTTGGAGCTGGGGAACACTTTCCTCTTTTGCTCACTTTATAGATCCGGAGGATTTAAGCAGATGATTAACGTTAAACATGTGAACGTTCTCCCTGGGCTCATTTTTTGGATCAAAGGCTGAGTGCTTGGTATGTTGGCAGGATGGAGCCCACAACTGCTAAATGCAGGGAACTGATCTGCTGCTGTGCTTATCTAAGAGTATATGATGTGAACGCTCTGGCTTTATGTCTCTCCATGGCAGAAATCCCTCTGCTAATTGCTCTCTTCATGCTTTTTATCTTCAAAGTGCTCACGAGCATTAATGAACCTTCATGATGCTGCTGAGACATGTTGTTATCCCCATTTTCCAGGAGATGTTGAGAGAGTTTGATCTGCCCGAGCCCACTGCGGGTGATGGACAAAGCTGGCATCCAACTTGAAGCTTTTAAATCCCAGCCCTGCAAGGCAGGGAGAGCAGCTCAGCTTGCTGGCAGCTCTTGGTTAAGTGTCACCAGCCTTCATGTACCCCAGGTTTCCACCCACCAACCTCCAGAGTTAACTCTAGGACTTCTGATATCATCTGCAGTGTGAGGCTGCAGTGCGGGGCGCAGTCTGCCTGCAGGAGGGAGCGACAGCTGCCGAAGGGAAGAGGGTCCAGGGAAATCCCACATCCATCCTGGCTCTCCATCTCACTGGATATTGTGAGTGATGAAGGGCTGCTGTCACAAGGCTTCTGTTCCCTGCACAGTTGCAGCCTAGAGAAAGGGAGATAGTTTTCATCTTCTCTGGTGTAATTGCAATGACTTTTGATCCCTGGATGGCCTAAAAATACTCAGAATACCTATACAACGCAGAGAAGCTGAGTCCTTGCGTATGAAAATAGACATAGTAGGTGCGTGTGCCGTAGGAGTTGACAAACAGATCGGTTGTTTCTAAACCCAGACGTAGCTTTGTGTCACTTCTGGCTCCGACTATTTCTTGTTTTTCCCCTACACTGCCTGCTCTTGGCTTGCTGCTTCTCCAAGAATTTCTCCAAAGGGAAGGTGTAAACTTCAAACGTGACTGTGCACCCCAGTGCGAGCGGGAGAGCCGAGCAGCCGCCCGCCTGCCTTGTGTCCATGTGACGCTTGCGGGGCCTCGGTGGACACTGGGATCTCGGGAAGCTGCAGGGCCTGGAAGGATTTCTCTCCTTTTGCGCTGGAGTCCATAACGGTGCCCAGCCCAGCGTGCTTTGAAGTTTTCCTTTGGAAAATGCTGATTCATCAAACTGTGTCTCGTCATTCGTGTCCCTGGGATGTACACTGTAAGGAAAGGGGTGGATTTGAAATATTTGGAAGAGCTTTGTAATAGTTGATTGCAGAAAAATTCATCTACATCTATCTTTTATTACAAAAGCAGAGCTATTTCCAAATTCTGGTGTTTCCTGCAGGGTTGACATCCCACGTGCCTATGACACAAGAACACGTGGAAGAGGAGGAGATGAGCTCTGCTTCTGGGTTTACTTCCACTACCTGCTTTGTGAATAAAACGGAGTCATCTTGAGCTCTCACACATATATCATGGCATCTTCCCCCTTTCTTTTTATCCTCCATAGGGAACCTGTGTTCTCCTAAGCTCTCACTCCCACAAATGACCCAGAGAGCCTTCATTCCTTCATCATCACTCATTAGATCAGAAACTCGAGTAGTTAATAGTGCTGCTATTCCTCCTTTTTGTCCCTTCTACAGCTAAACTCGTGGCATTTATGGACAGACTTGTTAGTCATTAATATTCTTTGTATTCTTCATCTTCAGCTTCAGAAGAGAAGCCCTTTCATCTTTTGTCTCACTTTGTTTTTTAGGAGCAGAAGCCAATTTTGACTGGAGGGGAAAAGAAAATTTCTCTGTAGCTTTCTTGTGTAGCTTCGGAAGGTTTCCCCTGCTGACATTGTATTTTCACAGTAGGCAAACATTGACTTTGTTTCCCTGTTTGATACAGAGAATATACCGATTTCTTTTTTTTTTCTTGGTTGACCTTTTTCATTATGCCTGAACAGCCTGACAGGATTAATTAGCAGATACTGTCTGTTGCACTGAAATTCAGATTCTTTGTACCGTTTCTGTCTTTGTTTATTGTATGTGAAGTTCAATTGGCCTAAAGGGAGCACAAGCCTGTGTCTAAATATAGAAAAACTTTGAAGTGTTTCCCTGGTTTGGAGCTTGGGTGATTATTGTGATGGGTCTGTGGATTCTTGGGCTTTCCTTTACAAGAACTTAAACTACAGATACCAAGGGATGAGTTTTAACACTGTGAACCTCAGAAGAAATATGCACGGAGAAGTTTAATAATAAAATGATCCTTATGGAGAAAGATTTTTCTTTTTTTTTTCGCCACAAAATGCTAACTAGTCACAGAAGGTCAAATCTGGAGCCTTTGCTAATCTGCAGTGCCATCAAAAAGGAAGGTACGTAAATACAGCTTTTGATCTACATGCTCACATGTAATCTCATGGCGAAAATGAAGGGGAGAAAAGGAAAAAAAAAACACCTTTGGACTGGTTAGCATAGCTTTTTTTTTTTTTTTTTTCCTTGCTATAAATATTATTTGGGATGCAGTAAATACTCTTGTGAGTCTGCCTGTACTTCATATCCATTCGGATCATGTTCCCATATTCCTGGCCCTGCTGCATTGCATACTGGAGTGTGATCATTAAGTGCGATTGCTGCATTTTTGACCCATTTAAAAGTCTCTGGCTGTGAAATTCCAATGATGCTGGTTTAAGCTATAAAACAGTTTATTAATGTGCCATCGTTTACACATTTCACGGCTCATTTCCTGATTACAGTGATTTAGGAGATGGTCCTATATTCTGTTTCGGTGTGTGTGTATAAACAGCGTATAGCGTGCGCAGTCTGGTTGTGGTGGCTCATATTTCGGAGAATTTGTCTGTCTTGGGTCAAAGCAGATGTAAGAGAAAGCCACAAGTGCAAAAAGTTGCAGCATTCCATGTTGCAGCAGGCAAAAAACCCTGTGCTTTCTGCTGAGCCCCTGACTCGCAGAGGGTGTAGGAATGAGGAGTGTGGAGGGATACAGAGGTTCTGTGGAGCAGGAGGTCAGATTTTGGGCAAAGGGCGTCTTTGCATGATCCCGTGTTCTGTTGTGTTGGTTGCTCCTGGAAAGCATCAAGACTCCTTTGTCTGGATGGTGGGGGTTGGATTGCTCCTGGTGGATTTTTGCTGTACAGAAGGGACAATACAGGCAAGATGCTCCATGTGGTTAGTGAGCTTGTGGAGAGCGAAGACAACTGTTGAGATGTTCCGCTCTTTTCAACTCTTTCAATCAAATTGGTGGAGCTTCCTTATCCACATGCAAAGAGGGAATCTGAAGTTATGACTACATGGGTCACCTATGACTTAATCATTAGGATGACTCCGTAGGAATAATCTACCAAGGTCACAGACACAACTGCAGATAGTAGATCCGTTACAGAAAATCATTCTGAAGAATCAAGAGCATGTGGAAATATCATAAAAATTATCCCGTGACCCAGTCATTCCATGAGACCTGAATCGGTGAGTGCTTCTTGTGCGTGTTTCAATCGAGTCCACTAACGGTTGGTGGACTTGGTGGACTGGTGTAAAGAGGAGTCAAAGTCTCACCAAGTTTCAGCAAAGCAACAAAACAAAGTAAATACAGGATGTCAACTCATCTGCTTGACTCATTGACCCATTTTTGTGTGACAGGGAGGCCAACTGGGCAAATGGTGCTGCCCGTCGTGGTGCGTCATCACAGGACGAGGTCAGCAGCTTCAGCGCTGTTGCACCAAGGCCTGGCAGAGACACTCGACCCTTTTGCCTCCATGGCCATTACCAGCACAAACATTCCGGCCTCCTTATGTGCTTCTGTTTGTAGTGTGTGCTTGTGCCAAACAGCGTTTCAGCTGTTCTGTGTCCATGACCTCGTCTTAAGACATCCCCAGTGCAAACGGAGCAATGGCAGAGCCGGTGCTGTTCATCATACGCTGCAGAGATCTGGCTGGATGCTGTGTTTGTCTCTTGGATGAGAAGCTGGCCATGACACTTGATAAGATCTGCTAGGAGATGCCACTAAGCAGTGTACCCAGCTGGGAAGGAGCACGGCAGCCTGTCGTGTGCTTGGTGAGTTAGAGAGGCACCCGAACACCTGCAGAGCTCTTGGTTCCTAAGATGCTGTGCCTCTGCGTGTGTTTAGAAATTACCCTTTCTGACTTTGTTTTTGTTTTGTAGGATAACTTTGTTAATGCATCCTAAGTATTTCTCAAAAATACCTTGATCATGGACAAGTATGTGGTCATGCTAATGAAAACAATTTGGGTGCTTTTATGCTTTTATTTCCTGTTCTGTAGAAAACTCTCTGCACAACAAATATATTTGTTCTTTCTGGCACAGTTCCTGTTATTAGGCCATTTCAACAAGAACATTAATTGTAACTTAGTGTTCTCTGGGGTTCAGAAGGAACCACAATTTCATGTAGAGTAGCAGATATTTGAGTAGAGCTTGTTAGGACTGTGGCTGAGGGGTCCGTGTAAACAGGGGCTGTCACCACAAAATCTCTTCCATGGCTTTACCCGCGTGCTCTGTCTTCTGCTGTAACAGGGCTGTTAACAGCTGCCCAATTTGTTTATTAAAGCAAGTAACTTCCTAAGTGGAACCGCTGGGGACAGCAGTATTATGATTAAAGGGCTGTCAGTGCTGATGCAAAACCAACATAAAACACCGATCTGTGCAGCGGCTGGGAGAATGTGCCCATCTAATAAGCAGCTTAACTTGGTGTATTACTATGAAATAGAAGCGTGAAATATGTGATGTGAACAGTGGGCTGCACTCCCTGTTGCTTTATGGCTCTGGAGCGACTCCGGCTTCACCAGGGTTACTTCTGAGTTAGACCTAAACCAAGAAGTGGGTTTCTGCTTCTAGCTCAGTTGCTCTGGGTGTTGTGTTTTTCCTGATCATACACAAACAGCTACTATTTCATTCAACTCCTATTAAAAAGAATGGGAGTCTTTCCTTTCCTGTTAATGGAAGTTGCACTGGACCATTACAGGCCAATTTCAGTGGTGATATTAGCAAACACAGAGGTTTGATCCAAAGCACTTTGCAGTCAATAAGTCAGCAAATGCTGTCTGTGCAGCAGCAGGTCTGGCAGGGGGCTGAGTATTGCAGAGACTGGGAGAGCTTGGGCATTCCTTCTGCTGTCTTCTAAAATCTGTTAAAGTGAGGTAAATCTAGTGACTCGTGTCCATTCAAGTTGCCCAAATTTTGAGCTTTTTCCGGAGAACAGAATCTGACCTTTTGTGCTTGGGCAGGTGAAGCCCAGGCACAAAGGTGTGTTCAGACAACCCTTGGAACTGTATTTCCAAACTACTTCAAACCACTTTCCAATAGTTGCTAGGGATAACCAGGCTCTAATTTTTGGGTAGGCTTTAGTGTGCATGGATTTTGTTTTTCAGATTGTCTCACCTATCTTTGCAGGGTGACTCTTACCCTTTTCAAACCGTGTCCAAATATATCAGTGATGTGTTTTGAAAAGACAAATCTATTGTGTGAGTGGGTATTTCAGTAAATAGCACAGGAAATCTGAGCTTCTGTCTTCATAATACCTTCCCCTGTGATGTTTTGACAGGATCCCTTTAAAAGAGTCCTAGGGCAAGTGATTGTTATGGGCGCGTGTAGGGAGGAATGTGCGAAGTGCTCCAAGTGGCAGGGCCTGAGATGATGTATGGCCAGCGCTTGGTGTAAGTGGAGCTGCTTCTGAGCAGCAAATGGCACTTGGAGGTGACAAATGGAGCCTTGGAGGTGCAGGGGGGCTGCGCGGGCTGTTTGGAGGTGGAAGTGACACCGGGCAGCTCCGCGTTGGGCTTCTGCAGTGCTGGGAGCCATCAAAACGGATTTGCACCAGCAGCCGGGCAGTGTGTGAGCAGGGGGTTTGTATGCTGGTCAGTATCAACAATTTCCTGTTAGGCTTGAGCTCCATATAAATTAATGTATGATTCCCATTGATGTAATTAAGTCAGGTTCTAGGGTCTAGACTGGAAGGATTTTCTACCAGTAGCTCAATAGCAAGAAGCTTTTCAGGCAGATGATGCCTTCTGATTTCTCTCTTGCTGGGAGGGGTGTCTGATGATAATTAGTGCTTTTACCAAGGCATCCCTCCATGTTAGAGACATCCTGTTCTCACTTCCCACAGGCAGGAATTAGGGGGACAGTGAGATTATGGGCCTTGTCTTGAGGTCCCTCCATTAAAGCAGAGCACAGACTTGGCCACAGGTACCCCCAAACCCAACTAGGTTCCCTGATTCTTGGCCTGTTCTTCCTCTGCCCTTCCTTGGAAGGGCAATAAAATGCTGCATGAATCTGGCACTATCTCCTGCAGCAGCCTGGAGAAGGGGGAGCGACAGTCCTGCCATCAGCTCCTTGGAGCAACATGTCCCACACAGCAGAGGGGCAAGAAAAAGGACAGGAAGAAGAGAACTCCCTGTGGGTTTTATCATGCTCACTGCAGAAATCCTCCTTCAGTAAGAGCTGTCGCAAAGGCTTGGCAAGGTGAGCAAGCATGTGCATAGAAATGGTTTTCTAGGAGCTGAATAAAAAGGAACACTTGGAAACGCTGTGGTTGTTCCTTCAAGGTGCAGTTTGCCCATGGCCCCAGGGAGCTGTCACCGATGTCATTTGGAGCAATGCATCTGCCCTGAGGGCAGGAGCGAGGCAGCGGCTTCTGAAAGGGATAGAGGGAGGAACCAAAGGGAAATTTGCAGAGAAAGCACCGAGACTTCAGTTGAGCAGATCTTGTCCTTACACTGCCTCCCAAGGGAAGGATGTTTGGAAGAGTGTCACTCGGGCTTCCCCATGGCTCTGACTGATGTCCCTAGGGTGATCCCGTGCTCAGAAGGGCATGGACTGGCCCTTTTTCTCCTACGTTGCTCCAAACAGCTCCTGGTTTCCGAGTGCTGGTGCCAGGCAGCTCCATGCTGCACCTGCCTGGCTGATGGAACAGGGAGAAGCTGCCCAATCCCTGTCCCTGTGTTTTCCATAGAAAAAAAGGATGCTGCTCCTGTAAGGCACCATTTCAACAAAATGGCTATTTACCTTTCATTAAAAAAGAATGGTGGGAATATTCTCTGTATGGTGCTACTGGATTGTATTAGTGAAATATGTCAGTGCTTGTGGCATGTGTAGCCTCACATTTTATGATGCCACTTGAAAAATGTGGGACATTTGTATGAGTTATATGAAAACGGCGACAAGACTATGAAGCAGATATTTTCTAGAGAAAGCACCTTCAGGCTTACGATAGAAAGAACAAAAGTGTGAGCAAGCGCTGCCAACACCGGGGCTAGCAGACTTCAGCCCGTGTCTGCGGGGCTTTGGGTTTACTGGGTTCTTTCTCCAGCATCTCCTGTGCCTCTGCTGGGAGCAGACGCTCACGGGGCCTGCAGGTGCCTTTTCTGGGTGGCCTCCACATGTGGACCAGGTGCTGGCTGCTGTGTGGCAGCTCCATAGTGGCCATATAGACACAGGAGTGGAGGAGAGCTCTCCCTTGCCCTTGCATGGGACTGATTTTCACCTAATGGTGTTTGCAAAGTGGCTCACCCTGCCCTAGCAGCCAGTATCTCACATGCAGGAGCACAGTGGTTTGCACTGCTCTTTTGAGAAAGAGGAGGGTGGTGGCGAGAAAGCTGGGTTTAGATTTCGATTGTGACTGTGCCTTGGGTAGCTGCAGAGGTCACCCCGGCCTCGTCCTGCTCCAGAACAACGTCCTGCCAAAAGGGGCAATGCGCGACAGCAAGAGCAAGGAGCAAGCAGCTCCTTCCCGCGGGGCTGGATGATTGCACATAGTCTGGAGCCTTTGCTGGGCTGTGTCTCCAAGCACCGTGCTGCGGCCTGGCCCTGGCACCCCTGCACGCGCTGCCATGCCAGGTGCAGGAGGAAGGGGTTGCACTCGCCCGATGTGTGGTTTCCTGCAGGATTCGGAGCAAATCCCGCGCCGAGGTGCCTGCCCGCCACAGAGTCGCCCTTTGCGGCTCTTTCTTGCAGGAGTTGCTCCATGCAAATGCAACAGGTGAAACCTTTTGTCTTTCCAGCATTTTAAAAATTTTAATTACTCAAAAAGGGAAATTTTCATTTTCCCATTCTGGGCTTTGGACACGAAGATGCCCATTCGGAGGGCTGGGAATATTGATGCATTTCACAGTGTCTGTAGATACAGCATTCCAAAAACAGCGGGTGATGGGACTGGCAAAACCCACGTGCTGCTGCTCTGCACTACAGACAGCAGCACCAAGTGGGGGAGTTTTAGTTAAATACTAAACTTCTCCTGTCTTACAGCAAGCTGTATCATTCCCTGCAAGCAAGCAGCCTCGTGCCAGGCTGAGCTGTGGACGTGTGGCTAATTCACCAGTGTGTGTTGGGGTGGTGAGTGTCCCAGCAGGGCTCTGCTGGTCGCCCACCACGTGTTGCCATGTGATTATTTCTTTCAACATCTTGTGTTTAGTTCTGATTATTTTCCCCTTGGAAGCGAAGAGTCTTTACACAGTGTCGGAAGCTTTTCTCTAGCTACCCCTGTTGTGTTTTGTATGTGGCAGTCTCCTCCTCTGCAAGGAATTGGTGTAATAAAGTCATACTCGCTCTGTGACATGGGCTCCAAAGGGCACATCTGTCTCAAACACTGTGATTGTTGCCTGACATGGTGATATTAATGCATGGAGGATCAGCTTCTGGTTTATTTTTATTAGTCCAGATGAAAATTGCTATGATATCTCAAGTAGGGTGTAAAACAAATATCTCTAATCTCATTCCATGAGGAATGTTAACTTGAAATTTTGTATTTCTTCTCTCCCAAACCGCAGTAAAATGCTTGGTATGTGACTTCAATGTCTATTCTATCATGTTTATGTAGGAAGGATTCTCTTATTTTTCCTCCTCAGCTAGGACAAGCATTTTCTTTTCTGTCGTGCCTTTATGCAGTGCTGAAGCTTCAGTTCCTTAGCTCAAGAAAAAGTCCGATTTCTGAGCAGAACACAGAAATGTACCTTTATCCCGAAGGATAAAGGCCTCTTAGGAAATGCTTTCCTAAACAGAGATGCTGCTGCATCTGATTTCTGATTTAAAATCAAATTTAAATCAAATTCAAAAAAAGAAATGAGAAATTGTATATTTGCTCACAAAAAGTGTACCTGAGCCAGTGGGACTTGTGGAAGGGACTGGCCTCATCTTTTCCTTGCAGCCCACAGAGGAGGTCCTCAAGACAAGTCTGGAGTTGGTATGTGCACATCTGAGGATCAACATGTGGTTCTGCAACATGGTCCTATCCATCCTGGTCCACGATGCAGGGAGATGCCTGCTGTAAGGACATTGGACAGCACTGGTGTTTCAGCGTGGTTAATTGATGGGAAAATGGTAAAGGCTTTGGAAAAAGTCCTAAAGGACTTGGCTTTCTCTTACGCTGTTGATAGAAGAGGTGCATTTAACTATGTCCATGTGTGTGTGTGTGTTTGACAGTGCAAAGCATTTGAATTGGAAATCACTGAAACAGAAGGACAGTTAAGGTTTAGAACGGATTTAATTCAATTTGCCATAGGGGAAAGTCAGGGTCTTAAAGTTGTAAAAAGATATACTGAGAGGGCTTCAGTTCTGTATCGATATATTGATTATACTGAAGATGGAGCGTTTGCCTAAGAGAATGCATTTGAGGGAATAGGAAAAAATGGTGAAAGTGCTGCAAGAATTAAATGTTAACACTGCTCTCTGAATGGTGGTGAGAGCTCTTCTGTGTTTGCTCTATGTTCCCATAAACTGGGGACAGTTCTGTACGTAAGAACAGCCGTGGAGGTTAAAGAGACCCTGCGGGTATAAGAGAAGGAAAGTCATGACTTGAAAATATTTCTAATGATGTGGGATCTGCACTGCTAATGTGACACTCTGGCTGTGCATGATTTAGCATCGTGAGCTTGACATCCTAGCGAAGTGATTTTGGCTGTTCGTAGGGGGCAGCTTGGAGATAGGGTCCTTAGGAGGTAACAGTGATGTTCTAGAGAATAACTTATAACTTAAGTAGTACTTCCGAGTCAGAAATGTGCTAAGGATCCTCATCTGTTGGCTCGAGGAACGGATGCCTCTGTGTGGGTTGGCAGGAGCCACCCCTTGGTTGGCAATTGCCCACCCCACTGTGAGTTGCGAGCGTGGGAGCCCCTTGGTGACATCCCGCATGGCTCAGGATGCCGGCACGCGGGAGGCTGCTGTGGTGTTTCCGTGTGCATTCCCTGCCGCCATGCAGAGCAGGAGGCCAGCGGAGCCTGGGCTCTGCCACGGGTCCCTGCACAAACCTCTTGGACCACAGCTCTGCCCAATCCAAGTTCTCTGCGGTCCCAGGTGCTGCGTGGGACGTCACTTGACTGGGGACAGTGCCACTTTGTGACTCGATGCTCAAGAGCCTGCACACGCCCCAAGGGTCTTACTCACAGCAGCAGCTCATCCTGCTGCCTCCTGAGCTTTAGCCAAGCCGACAGACCCAACTACTGTGTCTTCCTTGACCACTAAAAGCTTAATCTTTTACAGTACTAATTCCTTTAAGCGATACCAGTGTATATAAAGCTTGCTTAGTCTCTGCTTGAAAATTTACTGCTTGTATTCCTAGATGAAGGTATTCTTGGAATACTTATTTTCGTATGAACCCCCCAGTGGGCAGTCTTTTATTCCTGAATAATAGACCTTTCTCCAGGCTGACATCGTGTACTTTCCAACTGGAAGTCTCTAGTCTGCTGCACAGGAAACGCTGTCTCCTACCAAGGCTCATTAATTAACTGGCACCTATTTAAGGGAACTATTTCTATCTTGCAGTGTTTAAAACATCATCTATCACGAAGAGTTGCGCTTTCTTTTTTTTAAAAAAAGTTTGGTCTTTGATTTTTACAACCAATCCCTTTTGGATATTCTGTGTGATTTAATTTTTGTTCCTGCTGCTCCTTGATATGAACAGGGACCTCGGCTTGAGGAGCTGCAGTTGAAGCCGCTGCGAGCGGCGCGGCAGCTCTGCGCTCGCTGCCAGGAAGCGGCTGCCGTGCTCGGGATGCTGCGTCTCTGCTTAATGCGATATTCTACGTGATAGAAAACTCAAATAGCATTTCTTTCCCTACTCTATGCAGCCCTGCTTCTGAGCACACTATATTAATCTTCTGGCTGCCAGTCTCCAGAGCTCTGGCCCGAACGGGAGACACAGAGCGTGGCCTGCATGGCGCCAGCCGGAGCAGACAAAACCCCTCGCCCTCCTCGCGGGCTGTGTCCATACAACCGTGCACGCGTTTCTGCGCTGCCACCTCAGCTCTGCTCCTTGCTTTGCTTCGCGCTGTCGTTTCCAGGTCACTTCGCTTGCCTCTGTCAGCACGTTCCGCGTTGCTCTGTGCCCTCGGGAGCGCCGTCGTGCAGCCCAAATGCACAGCGGGGCCCGTCCGCTTGGGTGCAGACATAGCCCCAGGGTAGGACAAAGGCGGCTTGGGGCAGCAGAGCTGCGGGAGCGCTGTTCTTGGAAGCCCTAAAGGCACCTATTGCCTTTCTCCTTGAGCCAAGGTGCTCATGTGGCTCCTGTAGAAGAGGAGGCACCACTTCTGCCTTTCCTTTCTGTCCTGCTTTGCCTTCAGTGGTGCCTGAACCAGCTGCTTGGGCCACGTCCTTATCCCCACTGAGACGGTATCAAGCTGTGGAGCAACCCAGCAGCGGAGCTGAGCGGAGTCGCTGTCAGCGGCATCGCTCGGATGGACCATAGTGAGTTTCCCTTTCTGAAAAGGATGCTGATGCACCCAGAAATGCGTTCAAGGAAACCATGTTATATTCAGGGCTTGGACCTGAATGGGTTTCGTTTTTGACAGCAGCTGGATGTCTGTCCCTGGCACAACATGGGTGCAGCTCACACTGCGCCTCCTGCCCCAGGGAGGTGGTGGCACTTTGTGCCAGTGTCACACAACTAGCCACAGTGCAGGATTTCTGAGCCCGCCTGGTAGCTGCAGTGCAGATGGGCCCTGTCCGTTCAAGACTTCTTCTGGAAAGGCCCCCCAGGTTAGGTGAACCCTGCTGCCTTTCTGTTGGGCTAGTGATATCAGGTATTCAGTGTTTTTTTTTTTTTTTTTTTTAATCTTGACGTGTTAATTCTATGCTGGGTGGGTTCATCCCACGTGTCTCCCAGTTGCTGCATCTGGAGCAAGTGAAGCACCAGGCAGTGGCTGGGCAGGGAGCAGGGTCCCTCCTGCCTCACGGCCATACCAGTTTGGTGAACAGCTGCTGTCTGCCTTGGGTGCCTCTGCAAATAGAAAGGAACTTTTATATTTCTGATGTTGGTTTTGTATTTTAAAATACAGCTGCATGTAGTTGTTCGGCTTTAAAAAAAAGACCAGCATCTTGTGAGCATGAAGTCATTAATTCATCCTCAAGCTCCTGTGCTGATTGGAGTGAGAATAGGATGAAAGGATGCAAATACTTCCCAACCTTCCCCATAGCTCAGTGCCCGAGTCTGAGACCAGATTCAAGTGGGTCATTTTTCAACTAGGTCCTAAAGGGAGCAACTCCCCTTTCTTGCTTTGGCCACTCTTCTTACGTTCCTGTTCCCTTTATTTTAAATGCAGCTGGGGAGGATGGTTTGTACTCCTGTTTCTGTTATTTCATGGATTATGTCTTTTGCTGGTTTTATTTTTAATCCTTAACTATAGCTTGTGAAGTAGTGCAGAAAAGCTAGTCCAGGATTCTTGTTGCTCAGAAAATTTCAGGAATATAGCAAAAAAATACTAAATTGGACCCACTCTCCAGCTTGGTTCTCAGATCCCTGATTTGGGAGTCCAAGCTATGCATGACAAAGCCAAGATTCACAAGTATCTGATGTCTCCAAGACATGAGTGTATCTCCAGGATTGCCTTTCATCTGTCTTTATAAGAATAAGTGCGGTAACACGATGGTATTTGTTGTCAAAATATTGTCTTGGTCGTGGCAGCCTCGGTGCACATTTTGGGCACCGGTTCAGCACAACAGCCATGCGAGTGAGCCCGTCTCCGCTCGATGTGACACTTAGATGTCTGTTTAATTTTGAGCACATTTTGGCTGTTGCATGTTGAGACACATGTTTAAATGATTTGCTGACCTGGGGCCTCCATGCAGATGTGAATATTAAAATGAAAGTTCAGGCATCCAACCCAGGCTATGAAATTGAGCTATTTCTTTTTTCAAAGCAATCTTGAAGACTTAAACAAGCATTTTCCATTAAGATTAATGGAAGATACATGCCCTAATTCCTATAGACAGCTCTGAAAACATTAATGACAAGAGGTAGCACAAAGCCTTCGGTCTGGGGTTCTTTGCTGCGTTGCAGCTCTGCAGACCTTGTGGTATCTCCAGTATCCCCCTTATCACGCTGTATTATCAGCCACTGTGAGCTTATCTTTAGTTTCATAATTCTTGGGGTTTTATCTTAAGTCTGTCATTCCTAGCTCTGGATCATAATGGCACAGTTTGGGTTTCCGGGCAAGGAGATGGGCATTTACAGTGAAATGTGTGAAGTCCTTGGCAGCGTCGGCCACACATACCCCACGTCCCTGAGGAAATACGGAATTGGTTGCTTGCGTGTGTGTTCTTCAATCTCAGGGCTTTAAGGGCAGCTTCTGGAGCTGTGGGAAGGCTGCCCGACTGCCACGGAGCGTTGGGTGCCAGCAGCGCCGCCTGGGAACTCCTGTGCAGGAGCTGCTAGACGGGGCCGTCGGCTGCCCTGCCCTGTGCCGTGCTGCACTTCCCTCCTCTGGCCTTTTTTCCTTCAACTCTTTCGTGCATAGGCTTCAGTGCTTGAGACAGTGTTTCATTCAAGACTTATGCAAAGGAAGAGCTTCCTTCTAGCGTGGGAAGGTGAAGCTGGGCTCCAGCTGGCTAACGCAGAGCCAAGCCGGAGCACTTCATTGTGCAATCTGGCTCAGAAGAGCCCAGGCTGCCCCTGGCAAGAGGGAGCCTTGCACTGGTCTTTTCTTTGCCACACAATAGTCTGGGGGAACGTTTGCATTTTGTTTTGCACGAGGAAGCAGGAGCAATCTCCAAACAGGCCTTGCAAGTGGGTGCTGGACGAGAGCGCTGGGAAGCAGCACGATGAATCTTCCACTCCCAGTGTGGACCGGGGACAGGCGGGAGGGCCGTTTTGCCTCTTGCTGGGGTGGCAGTTGGTGGCCCAAGGTGCAACACACTGATGCACCAGCTAAAGCTCGGCTGAGAGGGTTCTGTTCCCTGCCCTGTCGCTGCCCTTTGAATGGGCATGAGCAGGTTCCAGAAGTCAAGGTGTCCATCACCGAGCGCTCCGATACCTTGTGAGTGCTGCAACACCTCGTGGAAAACATGACTTGTCTCTCTGCTTCACTCTCCAGTGATTTCCTAGTAGGACATTTGGGAATCCAGGATGTCAGTCAGTTGCGGTGACACTTGTGGAAATCCAAAAGCACGTGCAGGAGCATGGAGGTGTTTGCAGCTTCCCTGTGTGCGCAGAGGTCCTGGCAGCTGGAGATCAGACTGGTGAAGGCGCCAGGAGCGAGAGCTGCGTCAGGCCGAACCCAAACAGGCTGCACAGAGCCCAAGGAGCCTCTGTCTGACACCACTAAATAGAAATTCAACAGCATATGGAGCTTCCCCTGGGCTTAGTGTTTGTGCACAGGAAGCCATGGGTACATTTTCAATGCAACATATTTACTGTGCAGGACAGGTGCCACTCTGGTTCTTTGCTCTGCAGGCAAAGTTTCTTCATGTAAAGTTGCACCCAGGTGTTTGCCATCCCTCAGGCATGTGTGTTTATATAGGTCTGTTCATCTGAACATAAAGGCATGACAGGAAGCAGGCTTTGTATTTGTGGAAATGTAATTATGTTGTGTAAACTGACTAGTGAAAATAATCCTGGAACTGCAAACAAGACAGGATTTGAATGCTTATTAAGTGAGATGGTGGTTGCTGTGTATATTGGAATGAAGGTCTTTGAGTGTCCTAAGAAAGGCTATAGGTGTTGCACCATCCTCTGAATAGATCTGGCGGCTGGAAGACCTCCTGGACGCCTGCAGCGGGAGGCTTTGGCAAACGTGATCCTGAAATCCCTACAGCTGCATGATGCCCCTGCAGCTTGAAGGATAAAAGCTGCTCTCTGCAGGCACTGGGACTCCAGCTCACCTCCTGCAGGTAGAATCTGCTCTTGTCTTTGAAGTGCCATGGGGAGCTGGGGAAATGCTGAAATCTTTTGGTCTCCGTCTGCGTGGGAGCTCCAGCAGGATGAGAGGCCAAACTGTTGCCCTGCTTGGGTGCAAGAATGAAACATTGCCCTTGGGCCTGCAGAGGGGGTGGTCAGGAAACCAACTGGAGGAATGCACGGAGCAAGGTTTGATTTCGAAGCAAGGACATCAACCAGAGCATCTTGGCAGCAGGAGTGTGCAGGAGCTCTGTGTTCTCAGGGTCAGGGATAGGTGTGTGTTGGATTCCTCCTTCCCACGTGAGAGAACCAGTATGGAACCACAGCACAAAGCAGTCGCCGTGCTCTCCACAACACAGTCTGGCGCAGGGTGCCAGACTGAATGCGTCTCACTGCTTCCACCTGGACTAACAGAGCAGGCTGTGGCCATCTCCTCTGCAGCTCATTCTAAGCTAAGAAATGTTTACAAATGGGAAAGTCCAAGTTCCAATCCTGTTGACGTGAATCATCTGTGTGGAAGGTGCTGAACACACGTGTGCGTATTTTCGCAAGTGCCCACCTGGAGGAACACCCTCCGCTGATCTTTGCTTAGTGCTCACTAAAAGCTTGGGAAGTCAGGCTGATAGTTCCCACAGGAAAAACTCTGAATAACCTTGAAATACTCCCATGCAAGTCAGTTTGATTGCTCTGAGTAAAGCTGTAGAAAAAGATTGGCCAGTGTCAGAATATGAAGCAGAGAATATTTTGTTAGTTCTCTTGAGTGACACAATATGAACTGAAAAAATACAGACCTGTTCTTGCATTTTAATGTGATTTCTGCTTTTGACAGAACAAGTGATGTCCAAAAAGTGATGACCAGAGTGATGCCCCTGGGAGCAGCTTGCTGATTCTACAGACAGTGTAGGTTCCAGAAATAGGTTGGCAGTGATAAGTTGTTGTTTCCCAGCAGCTTTGGAGGACAGAGTATACTTGAAATAAATCTACTGGGTAGGGTTTCAAATTGACCAGGTTGTATGCAACAGTTTATTGAGATTATTTATGATGTTGCAGCTAGGAAATGAAATGAAGAAATGTCAAGTGCTTTCAGTGCAAGCCAGCACGATTTATATGCCCCCTCCCTTTTGCTTGGTAGGTCTTTTTGGCTTCATGCCTGGGGCTTATTATTGTAATAAAACATATTCACGTTCTAGGTGGTAAATGGAATTCACTCGATAATTAAAACTACAAATAAAATAAATTCATTCATCTTTTTTCATTCCCAGCATAGTTTACATTCTTAGCACTATATATGGTATAAAAATGTGCACCTTGGGCTTTTTAGTTATTCAGGAGGTAATGACCAAATTCATCAGTGAGAGGCTTGGGAATCCAAGCAGAGGCAAAACCACACGAAAGCTGCATCTGCGCCGCTCCCTGGAATGATGTTTCCATAGTCTGTCCTCCTGTGTTTGGAATTTTTGCCTGGTCTAAAGCCCATCTGCAGCGTTTCAGACGGCTGAGGAGGCCCTTCCACGTGTACTGTTAGCAAAGTTGCTCAGTTGAGTAACTGTCTGTCTGCCCTCCCACACAGACACCTGAAGATGAGCTAATCTTGAAAAGAAAACAAATTATTTAAAGAATTTTAAAGCCTCAGATGTGTTTTTCTGTAGCCTCCCAGTGTTTTTCATGCATTAATGTGAAAGTCAGTTATGTTCTTAGGGGTGAAATTTGCCTGCTGTGTTGAAATTAGAGCATTTGGATTGGTGCAGTTGTTTGCATTTGCACAAAAGTGCAAATGTTTGTGTTGCTGTGTGCTCCGGACCTGGCCCTTGGGCACAGAGGGATGAGTATCAGCCAGGTTTGTCCTGAGTGAATCTGTTTTGCAACTTGTGCCTCTGCGTAGCCTTATTTAATGAGGTCTCAGGGAGCGGACACATAACTGAGTGCGAGTAACACAACTAAACACAGCAGTTCGTGTTTTCAGAGGAGTGGTATTAGAATAAACTTATAGGGAATTAAATAAAAAAATTAAAAACAGCTTTGAAATAAGCCCTGAAAAGGAGCTGGAGGGACTTAGGATTAAAAACTCCTGCATGCTGCTTTACGAAGAAGCAACTTCATGTGTGATGGATCGTGGGGCCCAAGTGTCGGTGTAAGGTGGTACGGGGAGGTGCAGTCAGTGGGATAATTCTGCATTATCTTTTGTTTCGCCTAAGTCCTGTTTCTCTGTGCTCCTGCAATTCTCCTGTAAATTGCACCTTGTTAATAGGATTATGGATAACTCTGCCAAATGGGGTTCCTGCAGAATTTACCGTGTGCTGGAAGGCCTGCCCTGTCATTGCCCAGCCTTACTGTGGGCTTCCACGGTAAATGTTGTGCAGCCGCCGTGGCGAGAGGGGCTCCGCGCGGCCCTGCAGCCAGCGGCTCCCTCTTAGCCACTTGTTGCTGCCTTCACCCCTAGCTGAACATCCCTTCTCTTGGAGATGCTACACGGGACACAGCAGATAGCGATCCAAGAGAGGGGCTCGAGCGGGGCTCTGCCATCGCTTGTGTGTGTTTGGTAGACCTGTGTCCCCATTACCCTGGACAGCTCTGCTTCTTCCAGGCCTTGTTATCACTGGCAGCTCTGAAAACCACTGAGGGTCCTGCAGGAATGGGAGTAGATGAGTGCGCCGAGACCCAGGGATCATCCATCGCTGCTCCCCAGCCCCACCTCCAGCTGCATCCAAATCGCTGTGTCCGCAGTATCGGATTTGGCGAGATGATCTCTGGCGTGTCCAATCTCTGTGTGATATTCTCTGGTGCTCGCTTCAGCTCAGATTTATATAACACAAAGAGTTTTAATCATATCTGGGAGACATCGTGTATTACTATTTGTTGCAGCAGCATTCTGGAGCTGTAACAAGGCATGAAGGGACTTGCAGCAGCGCCTGTCTGATATTTCAGCACGGTAACCAAATTCACGCTGAATAGCAATGGTGCAGAGCGATTCTCCGGGATTTCCATGAATAATGTGGAGATGTTCTGATGTCTTTACAGCCCGGGGCTGCGAGGAGTCAGAGCAGTGACCGCTACACGTTCTTGTGGCCCTTTCTCTAGCTCGTGTAAAGCAGCAATTTGGGACAGGCTGCCCAGCCATTAACAGATGATCGTTCTGCTAAGCAGCAATTTGTGCGACTGTAATTTTAAAATTACATTGTGTTTTGCTAGCACTTGGCAGAACTTCCTCTGGGCCCAAACTCTTAAAATAGTAGTCCTGGGAAGGCTCGTTCCTGGTGCAATCAATAACAAAAACGAAAAAGAACGGCTTGCAGGAAACTTGCTTGGTTGGTTGCGGGTGTTTTAAGAGAGCACCTCTGAAATTCCTGTGATGTGATTCCCGCATGGAGTTACATCCGAGGCTCTCGGAGAGGAGCCCAGGTGCCTTTCTCGAGGTCGATCCTTGCTGGCTGCTAGGGAGACATTGAAAGGCGGCGTCTCGCAGAGGAGGGTTACGGCCCTGCCCCGAGATAAATTGATTCCAGGGTGGGAGCTGCCTCTCTGTTGCGCTCATTTTCCTCGCCCCGCTTTGCTGTGCAGGTGTGATTACAGCACCGCTGGGCTGGGGTCACCATCCTTCACCGTGTGACAAGGACAGATATTTTTGCCTTCAGAGAGACTGAAGGTTTCTCTATTATGTGCCAGGGCTGTCTGGGGAGTGCGTAATTTCTTGTCAGCGGTGACAAACACAGCATTAGAAATAAGCGTGCTGGAGGTGCAGAGTCTGCAGCTCGTGGTAATGTGGTTGTTGTGCTACTAAATGTCATTTTAAGGCACAGAGTGTAACTGTGGCCTTACTCCTCAACGCCTCAATTTGTGAGGCTCACGGAGCGCACAGCTCGCCACGAGCAAAGCCCCTGTCTGCACCGTAACGTATGGGGCCATTAAGTGCCTTTACTTAAGGCTGCATCGATTACAAACGTCGGGAAAACGTGTGCTCCACTGCGGCCTCCATCTCTTCGCTGCCTGTGCCTAATTTTCGGAAGAAAGGGTGGGGAATCAGGAGACACCTCTGTGACACATTTGCTGCAGTTGAGAGCTGTGAGAGCAACTGGGTTTTAAATCAGCCTTGTGAGTCAGCAGCCGCCTCGGGTTGGTTGGTGCCTCCTTGTTGCTGATGCCCTGGACGCGGGGGACAGGAACCCAACGCTGACGCTGCGAGAAGACGAGTTTGCCACGCGCTGATGTCACGTCATGGAGTCACCTTGCAGGTAGCACCCACAGCCGAGCAGAAGGCTGGGTCTGAACACAGGGACCTCACCAGGATGCCAACGAGACCCCCCTTTGGAAGAGGGCCAGCGCTGGTGTGATAGCGAAGTGTATGTGGAAGACGAAGCTGCTCATCCACTAGGATTCCTGCCTGAACCTGCTTGGCAATCAGAAGCTGTTGCGCTGCCTTGAGAAGGTGAAAATTATCCAAGGTTTGCAGGAGAAAAATGATGGGATTATGGAAAATATGGAAATGGGGTGCTAGCACCAAACCTCTCAGCCTCCGATGGTAGCTCTGAGTTTAGAAGCTCCTGGACACTTTTGTAGAAATAGACATTAAATAATGATGGATTGTGGTCCAGAGTAACCTTTTGACTTGAACTTTTCACCACCCGTGGGGTTTCAGTGGAGTGGTACAAAGAGCCATTGTATCATAAGAAGAATGCTTGAAAAGTGCAGGATTTGGGAATTTCTGAAGCGAGTTCCTGCAGAGAAATGACTCAGCGAGTAAAATGGGTTCTAATTCTGGAAAATGATGGCGCATTGGACCACATGCAAGAGAGTTTTTTTTTTTTCTCTCCAGGTGGTTGTGGTGTCCATCTAAATACTTACTATGTTGACATAAAGGTTACAAACAAGATAGTAATTATATATTTATGAATGATACGCACATTTAAAATTTCCTGACAATGAAGTAGTACTTTAGTCATTAGCAGGGCAAAAGGCCATAAGAGGATAAATAATTTCCCCCAAATTTCTGGATTTGGCCAAAAGGAAAGATTTCACTGAAATGGTCACAAAACAGAATGAGATAATCTTGGCTAATATCCTCCTTTTCAACAGAACGAATTCTAATAACAAAATCATGTGTTTCGGCGCTTATCTCAGCGAGGAGCTTCCAATAATCAGTTCCTTTTCAGACCAATTAATAGTCTGCAGGGACGGTGCCAACCCTGCCCACGCGGGAGGGAATGGGCGGCTCGTGCCCTTAGGGACTCAGCCCTGCGGAGGGGGGACACGGCCAGGCTGAGCGCTCTGGGCACCTCGGCTTGATCTGGTAAAGCTCTTTGGGGAACTTAAATGCTCACAGCTCTGTCTGAAACGGAATTACGTCCTATCCTGTAACACAACTTGGCCTTCTCTGAGCCGTTTCGGGGTTGTTTGTCTTCACTGACCGTTAAAGACTCCCCGGTCCCACCATGTTGTTCAAAAGCATGAGTATTTCTATTTGTTTCTTTGGATATTTCGAGAGGAAATCTTGAAATCCAAAAAAAAAAAAAAAAGAAAAAAGAAAAAGCTCCCTGAGTCCCAGGCACATCTGCTGCAAACAGTGTAAATGTCACAAGAAGCGGTTTTGCTGCGCAGGCTGCCCAGAACAGACACGCTGATGTTATTTAGCCTTCAGCTGCCAAGCCGGGTGTCGGGAGGGCTGTGTTTTCCCGTGCAGAGAAGCTGTCGGCCTTACGGAGAGCCCTATTTCCATAAGCTGCAGTTGGCTGTCGCACCTTCTCCCGTAGTCCCTTGATATGCAAACAAGTCTCATAGCTCTATCTGCTCATGCCCTATAAACTCCCATCCCTGGAGAGTTGCTGATTATCCTGCCATTAACTTTTATTTCCCCCGCCGTCCCTGGGGAGGTAACAAGTAGTTTCCTTCATCCTGGGTTTCCAGCTGGTTACGTCTTCCTAAACGGGCGCTCTCCACTCTTCTCCGTGTCATCGAGGAAACCCTGGCTGCAAAATTTCAGTGTTACCTAAAAATCGAGCAGGGACTCCTAAAACAGAACCTAGGGCATTTGAAGGGGTTGCATCCTGCATCTTCAGGTGCCTACCTGGAAACCAGAATAACCACGCACAAATGCAAGGCACGATGTCGCCGTGCCTGGGAAGGGCAGTCGCTGTTTGCTCATTTTGATTCCTCGGCCGTGGAGGTGCTAGCGGAGGCTCTGCTGAGGGCTTGTGTGACCTTCCAGGCTGTTCTTGTGTTTTCAGATCTAATTAGTGTTACTCACAAGTCAGTCCTCAAACCCTCGTGGTGTTTTGCGTGGCATTGAACGCCATCCCTCGTTTCCACAGCCTCTCTTCTGTACGGAGCTACAATCTCTTCATCATCAGATTCTCATACGCTGCCTCCATCACTGCTCCAGCAAAGTGTTTAACGAGGGAATTGCATCCATGTCCCTAATTCTGCTGCTCTCTGCTCCAGCAACCACCCACGTGCGTGCTGCCCCGGCGGCACTTGGGCGTCTGCAGAGACCGGGTGCCCAGAGTGTTTTGCCCTGGCAATAGGAGGGCCCATCCTTGCAGGTTCTAGACACACTATGGATGTCTTGGAATTTAAATAGTAATAGAGAAACAGCCTCCGCAGCAGTCTTTCCCCTGGTGCACATACCCACTTGTCTTGTTTCCACCTCAGAATGTGCTTTTTTTTTTTAGTCATTGCCTTAAATTGAGCAGAAACCCATGTTTGCTCCCAGCTGTCAGGATCCTTTGTGAGGAGCAGGCGGCTGGCTCAGCTCCTTTAGAATTATTCAAATTAAAATGATTATTTAGCTGAATAAATGCTTCAAGACAAGTAGCGCATTTCTGCTTTGGATATTAGCATGTTGAGAAAATTTGCAAATACCAGAGACTGTGTTTTTATAGACAACATGTAAACTTGCTGTAAATATTTATGGGAGTAATTGTTGGTATCTGGGGATCAGAGCTGAATCCCCTATTCACATGAGCTAGAAGCATAGATGGGGAGTAGTCGCACTAATTGCGAGAACCGGTTAAGCTTGAGGCCAGCAAAGAGAAATAAAGAATGAGAATTTGGCCCTAGTTAGAGGGGGTTCCAGACCTGATCTGGGCATCAGACTCATCTATTTTCTCTTGCTGCTATGTGGAAGGTCAGTGATTTTCTTCAACTGCATGGGTAAATCCATGTGCTTGAGAGATTACAGCTGACATTAGACTCTACCGTTTGCAAATCCTCTACGTGTTTGCATATCTGTATGAGCATAATTTTACCAGAAATTGTCCTGCAATGTTTAATGTCTTGTGCCTCTGTCTGGGCTGGTCTGAAGTCTCAAAGGATTAAGTGAGGATGAGATTTTAGCCACATAGTAGCTACTCTAGTGTTTATTTAAATTTTGTGTCAAGTAGTTGATTTTATTATTTAATTGAATGCTGCTGCTTTAAAAAATTCACAATAAATGAATGTAATATTTCCTGTTGGGTCGTACACGTAGACAGAGCATCCCTGCATGGGGTGTCCTGCTCAAGGAGTTACAGAGAGGATACGTGCAGCCGTCCAGGCTGTCTGTATACCAGGCGAGGTGTCACCCTGGGATGGATGACGAAAACCCAAGGGCATTGGGGCTTCTCAGAAAGGGGTTAAAAAGAGCCTGGATCACGCATCTCCCTGATCCGTAGGCTTGGCACCCTTGAGGAGCACTTCCAAAGAGGATGCAAAGAGTGTGGGTTATGTGGGAAGTGACCCTCATGAGAGCTGCCTTTGTCACCCGGTTCCAACTGTGGGTGCTCCTGAGGGTGAGGAGAGCAGAATTCAGGTTATTTTGCTGGATGTCTGTCTGGAGCCGGGCAGATCTGTACAGGGGGGTGAGTGCCGTAAATCCGGGGCTCTGGGGCTCTGTCTGTCTGTCCTGCCGGCCGGGAACCGCGCGGTGAAGTGCAGAGGGGCTGGTTACTAAGGAGGGCCTGAATCTCAGGGATACCCCCAGCCTGCGGCAATTAGGAGCAAAAATCTATACGATGATCGTGCTAATCGGGCAGTCGAGCAGCTCCCAAATACAGTGTAATTAAGGGTAGTGATAAGCTGACACTGGGGACTGGCAGCACTCAAGCTGCTCCTCAGCCTGTATCGATGTTTCCCCAGATAAAGATTAGACCTTCTTCCCTTAAATATCGTAGCAGGTCTGGAAAAAATGCCCTAAACCAAATAAAATATCCTGTCCTGCCCAGACTAGAGCAGAGAGAGGTAATTGTTTGAATTTGTGCATTTGCAAGGGGCTCTGTGTGTGCATGTGCCTCTACAGAAGTGTGGGTGCCTTTACGAGTCTATGTAGGTAATGCCAAAACAGACCATTAGGCATTCATGTATGCAGGTGGCTCTGCCTGAGTTTGTTCGTGTGAATATAAAAATATGATTTATAGGTTTTTAAACCTCCCTGCCAGACTCCAGGAGACCAATTTATAAACGTTTGCGAAGATTTTTGACTACGAGACAGGTAGCAGTAGGTGCTAATAAATGAAAGGAGTGTGAATGAAATGTTGTGACATGCAGCGCTCCGAACAACCTGCGGAGCCGGGAGCAATCAGCGGGGACTGATAAAGCAGCTCGCGTAATTATTTGTTTGATATACAGCTCTCCTTCCTCCTCCTGCATAAATAGCAGAATTGCTTTGCTTAGCGCAGGAGGGTTGGGAGGGGGGTTTAGTATGATTATTCCTGCCAGGATCTGTTCTTGAGGAAATGTCATGAGAGTAGGACTTAGGTGTGGCTATTTACAGGCTTTCTGTTGTGATTCTTGCAGTGTCCAGTGGAGACGACATTCATTTGGATGGGGAGAGGTGGCCTTGCTCGGGCAGCACCAGTGGCTGCTTTTAAGCCCCTCTGGTTCCTCAGAGGCTCCTCAGGTTTGTCCCCGAGGGGGCTGACGGCAGTAGCAGTGTCGCACCCTGCACGTGCATCTCAAATGCAATTCCCACGTTGGCTTTCTTATTTCTAAGTGTGATTTTGATAACGTCACAGGCCAGACCGCGCTGTGAAACTGCGCGACTCTGCACATCGGCAGCGGTTACTGCCATTAAGTAACTTCCTCTCCCCTGCCACATCTCCTGGCAAAGCGCGACGGTCAACGTCCTGGCCCATCAGAGCCGACTGGCCGAGCCAAGTGGCTCCCGCCGATGTCCAAGGTTCTGGGAACGCCGCCTGCTTGGGTTTGTTCCAGGGTCTCCCTCTTTATTTTCTAAGAGAAATTGTTCCAAGACCAAGAAAAAAACCTTTACACTCAGAGTAGTTTTATGTGGGATCGTTTCTCAGTGATTACAGTATGTGGTTTCGATTCTTTTTGATTCCGAGCAATGATGGCATTTTAAGATAAATAACGTGTTCGCTGCTCTGCTTGTTATTGAAGGGCTTTTATTATTGCTGATGTTACATGAAAAAGAAAGTTATTAAAAAAATGTGGCACTAACAAATTGAAGCCCCTAGGGAACTGTTGCCTGAATGGGATTTTGATTGGAGTTCAATTTAATGGGCCATAAATCTTCTCACTTCTGATTTACATTCTGCTTCAGACCAGTCCCCCAAATTCATGATAATCAGGTTTTCATTTTTCTCTATTGAACGCGGTACCAGACATGAGCATAAACAGAAATATTCCTTCAGCAAGGTGACCTTGTTCTTGCAGGCGCTGGAGCGATAATTGATTTAATGCCTCCTCCTTACCTATAAATTGGGCCTCATTCTGATGCATGTCCATCCGATTTCTAGGTAATTGGTTGGAGTAGTTGTTTTTTCACTGTAGTATTTTGGCTGCGAGATATTTGTCATAAACCTCTGCTATAATGGTAGCTATGATGACTCTCGCTGTCACGGCAGAACAAATTCAGCTGGTAGGCACCCACGTGCTTCTCCGTGGGGATGGCTTTGAGCGCAGGTATGTGCATGTGTCAGAATAAAACTCTCCTTTAGCTGCTCTGGAAACTCCCACGAGGTTCCTCTCCAGAGCACTTTGCTTTGGGCCAGACCAGGATGGGGATTTCTCCTCCCCTCAAGAGAGATTTTACTTAGAAAAAAAAAGTTTTGCAGGTGTTGCAAGCTCCTCCTAACATTCCCTCGGGGGTTGCCTTTTGCCATGACACATTTTGGAAGTGTTCTGCCC
Source organism: Crypturellus tataupa (assembly GCA_034781795.1). Classification (NCBI taxonomy): domain Eukaryota; kingdom Metazoa; phylum Chordata; class Aves; order Tinamiformes; family Tinamidae; genus Crypturellus; species Crypturellus tataupa. The sequence goes on from JAWLRI010000995.1 coordinate 4,438,542, forward strand.
GGTTTTCTTTCCTTTGCACAGGATTGCTCTTTACTCTTGGAGGTTTAGGTTGTGCAGAGGTTTTCTCTTTGCTGTGTCAACACCTGAAGGCAGCTCCACGCGAGAGGGTTGCAAGTGAACCTGGTACAGGGGAGCGAGTGATTCGGAAAGGGAGATGACTTAGAGGTGATAACCAGGTGGCATCAAAGGAAATAGAATTTTCATATAAGTCTGATTAGATACCCAAAACCCAAAGTCTCTAAATTCTCCCTCTTCTTGTAACTCCGTTCCTGTGAGTCCAAGTGCCCCAGCCAATGCAAGGTGTGACTAGGAGAGGCAGGAGAGGTGCTGCCTTCTAGGTGCAATCACTGTCACTTAGTTCGGAGGATGTTGTGGTTAAACACTTTCTTTCCCAGCTTTCCAGTCCCTCGTTCTTATCACTGGTGATGCTTTTGTGTTGCTGAGCTGTGTAGACTCATTATATTGCTCATTTTACTGTTCCCAACATTATTGGGATTGACAGGTTGAGTTTTGTGCAATCTCACAACTCCATGGGCTGTAAATTGAATGTTTTATGGCGTGTTGAAAAGGTGAAAAGAAAGTTACATCTGCTATCAGTTTCCTAATTACAACAGCATCAAATGCATTAGGAGTTTGTTAATGCCAGGTACTCTTGCTGGAGAAAAACATTTATAACCGTGGCCTTGACAAATGGAAGCAATTACTTTGCAGTGGTTTGCCTTTTGTTTTCTGAAACCTTTGAGATTTTGTTCCCTCCTCCTTTCTCTGCTTCCCTCCTTACAAAGGGAAGAGAGAAAGGCCTGAATTTTAAGTCGTTATGATTATCTTTCTAAGGTTTTATTTTATTTTATTTTTGTTTGCAGAGATGAATAGCTTGAAAATTACTGAAATTTGTGTAAAGAATGAGCACATGTTAGCGAAGGCCCTGCTGGGCCTGGGCAGGGTGGAGGGGATGTGTCCCCGTGGTGTCCCAGTCCTGCTGCCTGCAGTGTGGAGCCGCCGCCTCCCCGAGAGAGGCAGAGCAGATGGAAGGCAGAGATGAAACAAAGATCAAAAGTAAACAGTGCAATTAAGCTTTTGATAAAAGGATAAAGCACTTATCACATCAAAGCCGCTGAAAAACGCATTAAATGTTTCCTGAACGTTTCATGTCCACGTAAGCAGTAACTGCGCTTGCCACGGGGACGCTAGTGGCAGCAGTTGCTGGAGGTGGCGAGCGCTGACGAGGAGTTCGTGCTGCGGCTGCGACTTGAGACCAGGGAAGTGGCATTGGGAGAGATGGGTTTCGTGGACAGTCGGGCCCACGTTACGTGCAGGGTTGGGCAGCTGCTGCCTTAAACAGTGTCCCCTCAGGTTTGGGCATGGAAAACCATTTCCTGGAGGTTTCGACGCACTTGCTGTGTTGCAAGTGCCGGGTTTGCAGCTGGCTTAGTCATCGTTTCATTCCAGTTTTTGACTCAGTGAATCAAGTCGTTGCGTAAATATTTTTGTGTAAGTAGCATAATTCGCAGTGAGAAGTGTCTTGTGGGTTATGCGCCTTCCTCGGTATTGGATATTGAGGTATTCAGTGGAGGAAGAAAGGTTAAAAAGGAGTATATTGCTGTCAGTTTTTAATTTCTTTGCCCTTTGGTTTCTTTGCAGTACTGAAAGATATGTCAACCACAGCTGGACAGCTGCCTTTATTTGGTTTTAAAAACAGCGGTAACCTTTACTTGCATAGCATTACTATGTGTTTCATCAAGTTTTCTTATGAGATGCAGAAGTGGAGGCAATATCCTGTTCAGATATGTTCCTATTTGCTAATAAAAATGGCGTTGACAGCGAGGGATCACCCTGTATAAATCATTACTTGGAGCCCTCTATTTTACATTGAAACAAGGATGTGTCCTATAAATTCATGATTGTTTTAACTTTTCTGGACAGCTGTACGTCCATGAGATTTATTCCTTGATCTAAATGGACACGTCATCTTTCTTGGGATTATTGCCATAGAAACAAGACGTAACATAGCGCTGGCAATAGCGGATGGGATTTGGCAGTCTTTGCTATTTACTACACCAAGTTCGAGCTGTGTACAAAAAGCAGCAATTAGTTGCTCTTGGAGTCGTATTGAACGAGCACATCTGCACGTTCATTAGAATTAAATCCTTCAGCTTGCATCCTGGCCTGGACGACGTTTGGATATTCTGGTCTTCAAGATAAAATAGATTCCCCAGAATATGTGACCAGGGACCAGCGGGCTGTGGGGCAGGGCTGGTCCTTCGACAGCCTGAGCTGGTGCTCAGGGCAGAGCTGGAGGCCAGGACGGTCTTTCAGTGCTGTTCAGGGAGTAGAGATGAGTGCTCGGACATTTCCCTTCGGCATTTTCCCTTGTCCCAAGGAAAATGAAATTTAGGGGCAGGTTGGCAGGTCATAGAGGTGTTTGCAAAGATCTCTGCTAGGGCTGGTGGCGGATGGGGGAGTGAGAAGGCGTCTGGTCCTTCTCCTGCTCCTCGGGGCCATGATGCAGCCTCCGGTCGAGAGCTTTGGGGTGGGTTTGCAGGGGCAACTGGAGATGTTTTAAAGCCCTCAGGGCAAAATCTGCCACTTCTCACACCTACTTGGAAGCAAAGCAACTTTGCTCAACAGAAGGAAGAGTTAAAGTTGATTGGAAGGCACAACATTGAGGTGGAGCCTGGAAAGTCATCCATTAGAGCCCGGAAAACTGAAATAAAAGGAGCTGGAAGGTGGCTGCTGAGGCTGGACGGCCTCCGGTCAGAGGTGCTGCGCGTCCTGCAGCTCGAGTGAAGCCAATGAGTGCTCAGGATCTTTCTGAAACATATACTTAGTGCCTAAGTATAGATCTAGGACTAAGTAACTTCAGGTTCCAAAAATAGTGCAGGTGTCTGGCTTTTCCCTCTTCCTCATTTCTCTTTGCTTTGCTTTTTAATCTCATATTTCTGTATTCCCTATCATAGATGTGATTTAATTTCATTTTTCTGTATTCCCTCAGTGGCTTCAAAGCAGACACAAAATGTTCCATTTTTCTATATTCTCTACCACAGGTGTGATCAGCTGGTGACTGCTGTAAAAGAGGGTCTCACGGAAGATGTTGTGCAGGGATTGTGCTAATTTTGTGAACAGGGAACTCATGTTAGTGGCTTGTGCTTTTCAAGTCATCAGCAGCTGGGGCTCCAGTTGTAAATCCAATAGATCTTGTCCCTGACACGAATTTCTCTCTGTTGCAGGAAGGGATGCCCCAAACGCTGAGGTCTACCAGCATGTTTACCCCATGTGGCTTCAGCCCTCATTTACATCCTTCAAAAGAAGACGAGCAAGGACTGATCTTCCAGGATGGAAACCTTACCTCAGCGTCTCTGGATGCTCTAATCCAGCATCTTATACCTACCGCTGATTACTACCCTGAAGTAAGCAACTCACAGGATAACAAACAGTTTAGTTTTGATGAACTGGGACAGCGCTTTATGCAAAAAATGCAAATGTGTTTAATTTTGAATTAAGAGGGCTTATGTAAAAACTGCGTACATTTAAAGCTTGGTAAATTGATGCATGGCTTTAAATGCTATTGCATTGCTCTGTAATTGCTTCCATGAAAGAGCAGTTCCCAAAGTTGATACTGCCTTTAAATAAGAGAAGAAGGAGGGGAGAAAAGAAAAGCTGTGGTGATGATGAATTAGTGATTTAGCAGTAGGAGAACTTCAAAAATAGCAGTTCATCCCAGAGAGGTTTAGATGAAGATTGAAGCAAAAAAAGTCTGAACTGGCATTAAATTAGCTGAATTTCAGCAGCTGCTAAAACCATCAAAGTTTTTCTGCACGTATAAAGGATTCCCTCAGCGGAAATAGAGAAATTTTGATGACTTCTTAATTTACCTACCATGATATGGTTGTATGAGCACAGTCTCTACAGTCACTGGACAGCGGAGCTCAGATCTTTGTTCCTTCAGTGAAAACTCAGTGGTTCTTCACTGATAATATAAGGATCTAAACTGAAAGCAGGTTTATGGTCCTGCCAGCCATAGACTTCACTGGATTTGCACATCCTCAGTGGAATTCAGGGCAGAGTTTGGCTGGAAGACTTTTAAGTGCTAATGTGTCCCTATGGAAAGGCTTGTATTTCAAAGTGCCAGAGTTGCACTGGCTTCTGAGTTTAGAGGACCACTAAAGTTATCAATGCAGAGCAGGCAGCATGTTTTAAATTAGCTGCAGCTCAGCTTCCGATCAGCTAAAAATAAGTCATAAAGGAGCATATCAATTAAAAAAGAACAGAGAGGCAATAAGAGTGGGTAATGGCAAGATTAGACCGTGAGATTTCCAGTAAGCAATATGTGATATGAAATAACTTCCCTGACTGCTCAGGAGCAAGGCTAGGTCTGGCGAAAGGAAGATAATCCAGGCGCCAGGAAGGGTCAGGATGCAAAGGAATGAGGATTCATGCATATATTTTAAATTCTCCTCAGGAATATTTTAAATAATCCAACAGTCCTTACTAGAGCATCCGTGAAGCGGTACTACGCACGATACAGTGTGGCTGTTAGAAGCAAACCTGGGGAGTCAGCAGAATGAGGGGGACCTTCCCTGGAGCAGGCAGGGTGAGGGGTGCAGGGCAGTTCAGGGGGTTGTTGCTGCTGAGGGGTCTCTGCAGCTCCCAGGCCGTGGGGCACCCTGAGCTGTGCTCACTCAGCTCTCCCTGGCCTCCCTCTGTCCCGGCTCCTGCCATCGCCAGAGCCGCGCTGGCTCTTGCAGAGGGGGCTGGAGGTGCTCTTCACTGGCCCTCCACGCAGCAGGTAGCCACGGGTTTGGGCAGGCGAGGGTGGAATTGGGTGCGAGGAAGGGAGGAGCTGTCCTGGGCTTGAGAGGGCTTTGAAGGGCAGCAACTACGGTCAGCAATCCAGACCTGCAGCTCCTTGGCTTTGTCCCAGTGCCTCGCTATAGAAGAGCAGATTTTTTTGTTCTAATGGGTTTTGCTGTTTAAAAGAAAGTGTAAACATTCAAAAGTTTATATTTCATAAACACAGAAGAGTAGACATCCACCTGACTGTGTGAGTCCCGGCGTGACTTACTGACACATCTGATGAAAAGCTGTTCCTGTCTAAGCGGGGACCATGCTCCAGTGTCTGTATTGCTTTATGAGTGGGAAACTCTGTTTTGCAGTAGAAGCCTAGCAATAAACATGGAGTTCAGGGGGCTCCTGGCTAATCTTAGCCCCTGGGTGGCTTACAGCAGCTCTGCTTGTCTCTCTCCTGCAGAAAGCCTATATCTTTACATTCCTGCTGAGTTCCAGGCTCTTCATCGAACCTCACGAGCTTCTGTCCCGAGTCTGTCACAAGTGCATTGAGCAGCAGCGGCTGGATGACCCGGTGCTGGACAAGGTTAGTTTGGATTCATGGCAGAAAAATGCGAGGTATTTTCAAGGGGCAGAGAGACCTTGGGCTCCCTTTGGGTTGAACAAAAGCGTTCTCATCAGGGCAACAGTTGCTGCAATCCTGATACTGAGGCATCCTAGTATCAGTGCGCAAGAGCGACGACGCAGACACTGCTCACTGTGAATCCTCTTCTGATTTCCCTTTCCCCCGTCTCAGCCTTCCCAGGTGATTTTCCTCCCTCCCTCTGCAAGGCTCTGGTGCAGCCTGCAGGACGCGAGGAGGTAGGATGCCAGCGCAACCCTCTCAGTCACTGCAGTCAGCACAGCACTCTCCATTCCTACCTAATCCTCTGCCCTTTCGCTTTCCTGCTCCCGGCACTGTGTGTAACAGCCCCCTCGGCATTCCCTGTCGCTGTGAGCACAGCGCGAGGGCACGTGGCCGCCCACGGCCCTGGCACCGCCGGGCCGGCCGCGCTGCGGAGCAGGGCTCCGTCTGGCACCCCGGGAGCTGCAGCAGCAGCGACGAGCTAACGAGACGGGAAAATCCAAGCTGTTCCTGCCGCTCCGCTCCTCCCGATTTGCCTAAGGACTGAGCAGACAGATAGTGTGTGTGACAACACACGTGCCTCCTCTGGCAATCCCAAAGGCGCTGCGGGCGAGACGGATCCCCTTGGATCCTGTTCAGTGCCAGACTCCTCTTGGCTCTCCTTGGGGTGTGGATGAAAACCTGTCCAGTGCATTGCCTGGAGCAGGGGATAGATATCTGCAGTGCAGTGGAGGAGGGAAAAACAGGTGTCAGTTGCAATTTTACCAAAAGAAAGGAGGAGGAAAAAAAAAAAGCAAAACCTCAAACAGAAATTCTGCAGTGTGCCTCAGGATCAGCCTTCCCAGCTTTGAAACGCAGTGTTTAGGGCATCCAGTACTGCGTCAGTCGCCATCACGTGGGCATGTGTGCTTGTTCCTGCCCTGCTGGGTGGCACGAGTGCCGGAGCTGCTCCTTCCCGCTGTGAGCCAGCCAGCCGGGAGAGGCAGATCCGGGGGCATGTGCAGTCTGAGGGCAGTATGGAAATTTGTTCCAGGTGCAGCACCCAAACCCTTTTTCCCAAGATGTGAGAATTTCTGTCCCCTAAAGCCGGTGTTTTGCTTGAAGCACTTTTATGAGGATTCAGATGTGGGCACTGCAGACTACTGCTGCCTGTCAGGCTTTTCAAGAAATTAGAAGCATTATCTTATTATCTGATTACAAAAATACTCCCAATCTGCCCCACACGCAGCTGCATGTCAGGCAGCCCTGTCGTAACGCACAGTTGGTGGCTCGCGGCTGGTTTGGTGTTCCTGAGAGTGGGGCTGACTTTGAAGCTGCGGCTGCGCACGAGTGCCCTCCCATCCCTTGAGCCGTGGCCTGTGGCTTGCACGGGGTCCTCTCCTTCAGTTCACAGCAGCAGTTTACACAGCTGGAGCAAACCTATCCCAGACCTTTGTAGTTTCCAAGAAAGCTTTCCTTTCAGTAGCCACCTGCTGGTCTTTGAGCGGGAGTTTAATGCTAGCTGACAGCAGTTATTTTTAGAGATGCGGTTCATTGAAACCTGTTGTTGGTGGAAAGCTGAAATATGCATTTTAACCACCGTGGTTGAAAAGCAGAGCTCTGTGGAGCTCAAGAGTATAATTTTTCCTGATTACAGGGTACACTTGAGCTGCAGTACGTAGGCAGAAGAAGGTTGTTTGTTTTGGTGTGTGTTTTCTGTAAATAAAAATACAGTTTATTGTTCAACGCAATTTCCTCTTTCCGTGTTCTTGGATAATGGAGGATGAAAGCTTTGGAAGCGGCCACTGTGGCTGAGGTTTGACACTGTACAAAGGCACGAGGGTGCTGTTCCTTCCCACTCCCTCCCTGCCCCAGACTATTCATCCCCAGCATCATCCCCAGGCCGTTCCTACTGCTGCAGATCTCCACCAAAAGCAAAGTGGGCAGCAGCTGTGGGTTACATGAGTGGGTGTCCTTATCCCATCATATTCCTGTGGGAAGAGGGCAACGTTATCAGGAGTCCAGGGAAAGGTACTAACGTGCCCGTGTTTTGTCTGTTTTTTCTTCCTTGTGTTACATCTCCCAGTGGTCCCTAAGCAGTGCATCCCCCTGCCAGACAGCAAAGAAGCAACAGACTCACCTCTTTGTTGGTCAAGGAATAACGTTGCAACCAGTCCTTCAGGAAAGGATGAAAGCGTAGGAGGGTTGTAGGGAGGAACATCTGGTTCAAATCAGCAAAAAGGCCAGATGTTTCAAAATAAGGTATTAAGGTTGCACCAACAAAATATGTCCATCCAACCATAAACTGGCCAATTGCATGGGCAAAATACATAAATCTGCATGTAAAGCAGACAGTCGTGCATGCATATAGACACTGGTACATCTTGCATGCAGAAATGTGTCAGTTGTGCACCAGGCTATTTGTTTGCATGTGTGGAGATTTTGCAGGTGCAACCGTAAGTGCCTTCTTTGAAAATTTGGCCCCGCGTCAGTGAGATACGTATTTGAGAGACTGAAACGAGCCAGGACGTTTCGATCCCTATCCATCACTCTGGTTTCCTTTTCAGGCACGGATCAGAAAATTTGGACCCAAAATCTTACAGTTGCTGACGGAGTGGACAGAAACATTCCCGTATGATTTTCAGGAAGAACGGATGATCGGCCATCTGAAAGACATGATTCACAGGATAGCCCCGTGCGATGAGGTGAGCATGTCTGGCTGGGACCGTTGCTTGGAGATGTTAAATTCATTTATCTTACTTGGTTCCTCCTGCTTTGTCTTCTGTTACTTGCCATGTGTTCTGTTCCGGAATCTAATTTTTCATTCCTTGGCTTATATCTCTTCACAGTCTGTGTTATTTATTTATATATATATATATATTCATATATATATATTTATTTATTTTTGTCATCATCTTTTCGTTAGTGAATCTGATAAACAATTGGCTCGTGCATTCTTGTCCTGGGCAAAACATGTCACAGGCTCGATGCTAGGGCTGGTTCCTACTGTAAAGCTGGGACCCAGATAGAGAACGAGCAAATACGGAGCAGCAGCCTCTGATCACAGCCTCACTAACACCCCTGGGATACACATTAAAGATCACAGAATCCATAGGGACCAGGACATTAGGTCCTTTCAAATCCAGTCGGTTTTGCTGGCCTGGAGAGAGAGCAAGGGGCAGTCCTTATGTTTGCAGAAAGTTGTTTATGGACATGTGGGTTCTCTGGGCGAAAGGGAGCAGCTTGTGGCCTGCTGGGCAGAAACTCTCTAGGTAGTTTTGGTGTTCAAATACACAAAGTACGTGCGCAGCAGGGCAGGACCCAGCGAGCAGAGTCTCTGCCACAGTTCAGGTGGGTGAACCCCTTAAATTAATCCAGGAACATTAAAAACACCGCAAAGCAAAGCCCATGAAATAATAAGGATATGGGCAAAGAGCGCATTGAGAGTCTCTAATTACTTCTGGGTTAACCATGAGACGTGGAAGAATTCAGCTCGATTGGCTGCATCAGGGCCTGGCTTGAGGCCACGGATGTGTGCAGAACGGCTGGAGAGAGGAGAGAAAGAATTAGCAGGGCTGAAGCAGAACGACCCTCCTGCCCACATGAAACACAAGAGAAATGGAGCCAGCTGCTCCTGGGCAGGGACTGGAGCTCGGGGCTCCGGACGTGTTGGGTAGCAGGAGGGAACAGAAAAGGCTGCCCCAAAGGACCTGGGTGGCCTTGACCCTGTCTGTGGGAGGGAGGTGACCGTCCTGCCGCCTTCCTTACACTCTGTTCCCAAGGAAGGGCCCTCATCGAAAACCTTTGGCAGACAAAGCTGCCCTTTGCCTGCGGTTGCTGCACGCGCTAATACTCACACGTGTGCCCATGCTCGAGGTGCTCAGCCTGGAGTAGGTCCAAATCTTTGTTTTTCAAATATTACCAGGTGCCATAATTGCAAGTGATTGTGCCTGAGTGAAATCAATAATTAATGTAAGGAACAGCTTATATCCTGCAGATGCATGTTTCTTTTTTTTTGAGGGGCAGCATGAAAGAGGGGCTGTGCCCAGTAGTTGTTTGGAAGAAAGTTGTTCCCATCGTGAATCACAGAAATTAAAGATCGAGAGATTTGTTAGGTCATCTAGTCCGGGTCGGTTAATGCAGGATTTTCCCCTCCACTGTATGTTCCTGTCCTTTGTATAGTCCCCTTCCTAAAGGCTCTGTGATGTTTTTATAAGGGTGTCCATGCTGGGAAGCATTTCTTAGTAAGTGCTGTGATTTGCATTTAGAGTTAGAAATTTTAATTAAAATTTGAGCTCCTAAGCCACCTGCTGAGACCTGCTGTCTTCAGAGGAACTTTCTCAGTTAAGAAGGAAACATTTTCTTTAAATATTAGACAGTAGCTTGCTTCTTTTGACTGTTAATGTGGGAGTGAAGAAAAATGGGTTGATAGCGAGTCCAGCACGCAGCCCCCATAAGGGCGTTCGCTTTGTGGCACGGTAATTACCAGCATGTCAAAGGTAATGAAAAAAGTCATTTTGACTCTGTGAATATATTTTAAAGAAGGCAGGAAATGCTTTTAAAAGGGGGGAAAAAATGTTGTTTCTCTTTCTTTCTTTCTTTTTTTTATTTCTCTTCCAATATTCCCACAAAAGCTTTCTGGGAAAGGGTGCACTCAGCATTCTTGCAATGAGTCTCTTTAAAAGCTCTAATTTATGAATAATCTTTTGTGTTGGTTAAGTGTCTGATTTATTTCATTCTCCTTTGCTGATTGGCCTACCTGAATCGTCATTTACTATTGTCTGTATATATTTTTGTGCCACAGTTTCTGCAAAACTAGGTGAAACTGGATCTCTTGATGAGGGCTCACTGAGAGATTTGCTGATATACTTTGTCTTTCAAGCACTTTTGTGCTCTTGCCGGCTTTTCATCCAAACAGTGAAGGATTTGGTGCTGCACAGACATGGCTGGTCAAAGCTTTCCCATCCAAAGGGCATTTTGAAAGAGAAATGAGTTTCCAGCTTGGAGTTTTTGAGCAAAAATATCTGATAGTCTGTAGAAAACATTGGTGTCAGTGCTCTCCCCCCAAAAGTAATTCCCCCGTTTCTCAAAATACGCTCACAAAATACCAAAATAGGTCCAAACCATTTGAATTTCCACTAAAGAATAATATTCTGTTCGGAGGGTTTCAAAGGAGATTTGCAAACAGCTGTGACGTGAAGCAGGGAAGGACGTGGATGCCGTTCAGCGTGGTGGGTCCAGGCTGCCCCTTGGAAATCAGGGGCTTGAGCATCTGCTCGAGTGAGGGTTCCCGTGGAGCAGGCCTGGCAGTCCCTCCTCCTGGGAGCCCATGTACAACAGCAGCAGATGATATTGAAAGAATGGCTCCTAATTTCCCAGGAATTACTTCAGTTAATATTCGTTTCCCTGTTCCCCACTCCTCTGTGATTTGCCTCTGAATGGAACATGTGTTGAACATGTTCCTAGAGCAGTCCCTCCTGCCTTCAAGGTATTTATTTCATTTTGGGCTTGTCAACTGTATTTTGCAAAATAGCCCGACCAAATCCTGCTTGCTGGACCATGCCCAGCTCGAAGGGCATCTTCCATGTGTGAAATCAGAGGTACTCAATAATGCCAGTCCTTCTGCTAAAAGAGTCATATGGGTGTTACAAACCCATGCAGCAAAAGTGGAAGCACTTGGGGTGTTCTGAAGGTTTCCAGTCTCTGACCTGAATGAAAACAGGGCAGGTGAGAGTGTGTTGTTACAGGGCGTGAGGCAGTAGGATGTTTGCAGACGGGATCCTGTTTGGTGGGAAGAGCACTGAGCTTGGCTGCGGGGAACGCGGACACCTCGACACGAGCGTTGTCAGCACCCGCCACGTCACACTGTGCACGGGCCAGGGGAGACTGAAGCCAAAGGCTGTATCCGAGGTGTGGGTTCAGGAGCGCTTTCCGGGTGTTCGTTTGGGCTGTATCAGTGTGTGTGACACAGGTGAGTGTTGGTTTGCAGGGAAGGCACCTACTGGACAAGCTGCTGCTGTGCTGATCACGGCTGCATGACGGGTGCCATGGGACCCAGCTGCATAGCACAAGTACAGTGGAGCTGGGCTCTGTGCCAGCTCGCATGATGCCCTGGCTGCTTATAAACCGGTGCTAGTGGTGACTTGATGTGGCTCAGGGGTGTTTGGAGAGGCAGTGAGCAGCCAGGGCATCTCTGCCCTGTGCTGGGAAGGGCAGCTCCCACGGGGCCAGCAGCCAGGCTGCTTTCCCTGGGGCCTGTGCCCTCTGATGTTGAACAAGGACCAACCCACACGGGGCTGACGCTCCTTTCTCCTCCAGGGAGAGCCCATGAGATCTCGTTCTTCAGCAGGAGGCAGCCACCCTGTGCTCCACATGAGCCTTTAGCCCAAGGACTTTTTCAATTAATTATTTCTTTAGAGCCCATCCACCTGTTCTCTCATTTATCTCAGTTTTGTAATGTCTGCAGCTGTCAGTCAGGAAGAGTTGAAGGCATTTCATCCTCCATGGCCAGCGGCTCCACTTACGGTTTGTGAAGAGCTGTTGAAGCTCTGAGAGCAACCTGAGCAACTTGGTAATGATCATCCTGCTGAGCGCGCGGCTGTGCTTGGAATACGAGATGAGCTTCCCCCAAGAGCAATTAACATTTGGGGTATTAAGTACTCAGAGCTCCGCAATGCTCAACCTTCTGCAACAGAGTAGGAAAAACGATGCATTTCTGCTGCTCTCAGCCCAAGGGGATGGCGAGTTTATCACTAGAACCAATTCTTATTCTAAGTAAGTAGGGATTGACTAGGAAGCATCAAGAGTGAAGTGTTGGCCAAGAACTCCACCTAACAGAAAGGATGAGGACCTCTCTTTTGGCATTACCCTCTGGCCCCACCAGTGCTGGCGTTGGCAGAGTTGTGCTAGGACTGCTGCCAGCCCGGCCCACCTGCTCCGGGCTGCAGTCTGTGGTCCGGAGCACAGAACTGTAATTAAGGCAGCTACGTATTCTGAAATAGGCTTGTTGGAAATAAAGTGGTAACCTGTTGCTGGCTTAGGAGTATTTTGCATGGGGGAATTCAACATAAAAATACTCTATTATCACGTTCTGTGGGTGGTTTAGGTTTCTTTCTCTCTCCATTTCCCAGGCCTACTGGAAAAAAATGAATCAGCTCTTGCAAACCCTGAATCAGAAGCTTGCAACCCTCAGCCATGGGCAAGAAGGGATTGTCAAGATTAGTGCTGCTGTCTCAGATAAGCTGGTTGCCTTTAAAAACAAACCCCCGTCAATCCAGCGGGAAATCCTGAGTGTCTGCAGTGACCCCTACACCCTGGCGCAGCAGCTCACGCACGTGGAGTTGGTAAGTGGGGATGGTTTCCAACTTGTGTGGTCAGAGAGGTCCCCCAGCACTTCTCATGCTGTGTCAGCACTGCAGGAGGAGGTCGGGTTTGACAGGTTAAGAGATGCTTGAGAATGAAGAGGTGCATCAGAGTGTTTCTGTATCTTGGAACACGTCACTTTTTGTCTTTCTATTCTTCAGCTTGTATATTTGTGAAATGTAAGCTGTATTCCCGGAAAGGACAAGGGCTTCGTTTTGTTGACATCTCTAAGAGGCTCGAGCCTCACAACCTGAAGGTGTTATTGGAATGGCTGATTATTAGCTCTTTTATTAACTAGGAGGAAATTTTAGCAGTTCAAAACCATTCCTGCAGACACACAAAGCATCTGAGTTGCCTGATGTATTTTTTGTTCTTCCCTTTGAGAATTTCTGCATGCTCATACAAGGGTGTGAGAGAGTATTTTGCAGACCATAGTATTACTCTTATCATCTGGGAAAAAAGGTGTGCAAATAAGATATGAATGGCCCAAGACCCAGGAATAAAAAGGAGACTGATCTCCGTTTTATCCATCTTTGGACTCGCAGACCATTGAGTTTTCCCAGGCTGTGCTGCCCCACCAATAGCTCGTCACTACTGATGGGGTCTTCTGCTCGCAGAAGATGGGAGGGATCTTCTCTCCCCTTTTCATAGCCTGAACTGAATGGTGCTGATGAGCAGAAGTAGAACTCGCAGGGAGTTAAGGCATGCATATAAAATGGGGCACTAAGGGCCTAGTTCATTAAGCAATAGGCTAAATAGTCTCAGCAGCAGTCGGGCTCAGTGTAATTAATCACAGTGCTAACTGCTGTAAAACACCATAGCTCATGTCACGTTTTTTTCTCAACAGGTTTGAGATTTATGGATATGGTAGATGTCAAGTCTGAGAGAAATAGCTGGGGTAGAGGGGAAGCAATTTCCATGGGGGCAGAGGAGCTTCATTAGCTGTTGGGTCAAGGACAAGCTGGTGCCTGCGCTCCAGAAGCGCTGGAGAGCTGCTGCAGATGGGCTGTTCCCCCCGTGTTCTTGATTTTCTGTTGGTTTGGGTAGTGCCAGGGACGTTGCCACGGAGCTAATGCCTCTGCTGGGAGCACGTGCATTTCCACGGCCTTCCTTCTACGGCACCACCGGAGCTTCCTGGGTAGGGAGGTGGTCGGAGCACTGCGTGTGCCGAGGAGCTCGGCATTGCTCTGCTTGCCAGATGGTAGCGTTCCTACCATTCCTGCCCCTTTAACGGCTGGGAAGCAAGGCTGCGGAGCAGTGCTCGCCCACAGCAGGGCCGTGGCAGCACTAAGCACAGAACTGAGGTCTCCTGGCTCCCACATGGGTCTTTGGGCATCCAGCACCTTTCTCTGTGCAGTGGAGGGGCCCTTCCTGCACCTTGTCAATAAAAAGACATTTTTATCCTCATTCTCCTCTTTCTGCTGAAATAACTCTGATTGCTCTTATGAATTTTAATGTCTGGTGCTAGTTGGCTGTCTACCAGTTCAGTGACACCCTTTCAAAGCTGACAGATAACAGGAGTGCCTTACCAAAAGAAAGAAGAGATTCTGGGGTACTTTCTTATTCTTGTTCTCTCTTTTTTTCCTCTCTCAAAGGAAAGGCTAAGTCACATTGGACCTGAGGAATTTGTGCAGGCGTTTGTCCATAAAGACCCTTTGGATGGCACCAAGGTATGATTTATCTGCGTGTAAAATGTCTCCTGCAGTAGCCGTGTTTGTTCCAGCTCGTGGAACCGATCTGAAGAGATCCAAAAGGAGAGGGCCTGGGGCCCACGTCAAGCGGGAGCAGAGCCACGGGTAGACCCCGATATTCTCACCTTCAATAGAGCTCCCTCACTGGCAGCTCTTTGCCATTCCTTCCTGGTGAGGATGTGTCCCAGCCAGAGGCAGCCGGCATCCCCATGTCCTGGCCTCCGGATCGCTCCTCCGAACATGTTTTGATCGGGACAGATGGCCTGTGGCTGCGCAGAACCCGGGAATGTCTGTGATGGAGCCGCATAGACTTTGGCCGTGATGTAATGCGCGTGGTGTGTGCCCAGACACCACAGTAGTGAGTCAGTGCGTCATGAATCAACGTACTCATCTCTCTCCACACAATAGCTTTTAACCCAGAGCACTGTAGGGAGCGGAGTGTCTGACGAGGACCTCATCCAAAGTCCAGAGAAGCCAGTTGGAGCCTTTCCACTGATTCTAGTGGGGTTTGAAGCAGCACTTCAATGAGTGTCTCAGTAAGGAAAAACAGTTCCTGGCCAGAGAGCGAAAGTCTGAGAATTCATATAATGCCAGAAAAGAAAGGGAGTGGAAAATTCATCCTCAGAACTGCATATGGGCTCCCACTGAGATCGTACATTAATGGCAGAATTTCATCTTTTGATTCTGAAAATAACCGAAATACTTCTGTTTATAGTCCTGTCCGATGCAAATAATTTGTATTGATGAAGAAATGGATGGATGGATGGATAAAAAGTGCAGCACTGGGCTCCTCCTCTAACTGAAATTCTGGATATTTTGCACTTGTTTGCTGGGAGAGGGGAGTGGGCAGAGATGTTATTCCAGGTATTCTGGTCATATCCTTTATGTAGGAACCCTCAGATATCTAATATGTGTCAGAAATAGGAAAGCTCTGAGTGCCATAAAAATAACTGTCATTATTAGTAAAGAACTTCACAGAAATGTGTGTTGAGGGAAATGCGTTCTTTGGCTTGGATGAGTATTAAACAGACTTTCTTAATGGAAAATTTTACTGTTGGAGCTTTTGATCACTAAGGAAATGACATCTATTATCAGCTTAGCCACCACAAGTCAAATTTTAGTCAAGAGTCCTGGGGCGAGAAGAATTCTGTCTCTTTTCGATACCGTTAGTATAAAATTACCATTAGTAATTTTGCTGCCTCCATAGGAGTTACCAAGGTGTCAAAGACAGACTAGAAATCACCTCATTTTAGATAGAATCAAGGAACTTTTATGCTCACATTTAATGACAATAAAATCATCCTTCTGCCACTTGGAAAAGAGCAGCTCAGCTGGTTCCCAATACCACGGTGCCCAGGAACAGCTCCTGCAGCAGGAGAAGGAAGGAGAGAGGGTGGAGGAGGAAGCTCCCAGGTGGAGCTGCTGGACTGTCCGTGGTGAGAATGACCCACCCTGACCATGGGCCACTTACTGGTGGCTCCAGCCCCCTGACTGTCCCCACACTGGTTACCAGCCGGACACACCTGGATGAGCCCCTGTAGCTGCTCTAGATTTCAGTGAGCCACTTCTGTCAAGGAAAGCCACAGTTAATGAGCTTAATGAGTCGCTTGTGAGCTTCAAAAAGTGGCTTCCTGGCAGGGCACGTGCTCCAGGCTGAAAAGCAGCAACTAGGTTAGTGTTTCTTGGTCCTTACAGCACAAGAGCTTTGTGTTTTCTGTTACGTCTGTGTCATCATGTTGTATTTGGGAGGATGAGATTGTGGTGCCAGCACAGAGGAGTATTGAGAGGTAAAGAGGAATTAAGGTTACAAAGTAAACATAGGGAAACATCAGCTAGTGTGGAAAGGAAGGACTAAAGCAAAGAGCCTGAAAGAAAAGCAGGGGGCTTGAAAGCAATAGTAGGTTGGTATATCAGAGCCAATCATCTTGAAGGAACAAGAAAAATAAAGAGTTTTCTTGAAATATCAGTTCAAATCAGCACCACACCTGTGACTTCAATGAAGTCCTTAATAACAGGGCAAAGAGCAGGGGCAGAAGCAAGGGATGCATCACTGTTTGGCCTTTGAAATCCCAGTGCAAGGCAGTATCTTCCACCTAATAAGGACCTCAGTAATAAAGCAAAAACTACAACAAGGCTCTTGTAATTTAGCCGTAAAGTAGCTAGGAATTTTAGGCTTGTTAAGACTTTCCCCATGATTTCTCTGATTTCTGTTTTTGAACATAAATGAATATGTATTTTTTTAATTACCTTGGGTATTATATTGGTCAACATTCCTTAAAGGTTTTTAGGTATTTAACTTGTGCAGTATGAGCATTCCTATTGGCATTAAGGAATCTGTGTTCATGCGCTGCGGTTTTCTTCTTAGTGGCCTGTATTTATGGCAGCTCTGGGAAATGCTCATCTTAATAAAACAAAAATTCAGTATTCTCTGATACCCTCTAGTGGATGTTAATGAATGTTTAAATAAATCACGTGAAATCTAGAGAGCGGCCAGTCCTAGCACTTTCTCAGAATTTAGGACTGGGAAAAGAACTGGGATTCTCATGATCTCCAGCAGCATCTTTGGGCTGGGTCAACTGCCAAACCTCCACTGAAGTCAAATTATCTGTTGAAGTCAAAAGAACTGGAACAATTCAGCCAACTGGCTGCTCCCACAGCCTGTAGCAGTGCAAGATTATATAAAATTCTCTACAAAAAATAAGAATGTGCTGCTTATACTGGCCCTTTCTGATGAAGTCCCTTGTGCATGTAAGTGGCCAGCTTGGGAACAGCTGCCGAGATGGAGCCGTCAGCAGAAGCGAATTATCCTGAATGCTCAAGAGCACAAGGGAAATGTTTTTTCTTTTCCCATGAAGAAGCAACTGTGTCTCTTGCTCACCTCACTGAATTATGGGCTATTCCCTCCAGAAAGGGGCTGCCAGTGTTTGCGTTTACGAAAATGAAGAAGGTCCTGAAATGGAAGGGTCCAGCTGAACGTGCTGGCAAGATTGCGCTTGTCCTGTTTAATTTTTCTGCATATTGTTGCTGCTCTGTGGATCCTGCAGTGCCTGTTAATACCCCACTGAGCAAGGATCAGTGCACAGAGCTCTGGTGAGCACTTGCCACGGGCAAAACGGGGCCGTTTTCCACCCGCTGACGTGGATGGCACAGTGACATACTCGGCTAGAGCCACCCGCCGCCCACCTACCCACTGACTTTTTGAACTGTGCCCTTAATGCACCGACCCCGAGGGCATCACAGAGATGTGACAAAGTGATTACCGTTGCGTAGCGCGTATCGTGGCACTCAGCTGACTGCAAGTTAAATGTCTCTGCCTCCTTCTCCCTCCCCAGACTTGTTTCAGCGAACAGAAGAAGACAAGTAACCTTGAGGCCTACGTGAAGTGGTTCAATAGGCTCTGCTATCTCGTAGCAACAGAGATTTGCATGGTAAGTAAAACGTGCGGGGCCGTGTTTTAGCACCCGTTTGAGGTGGTCGGTTAATGAGCAAACCTGGGGATTATTTCCTATGAGCTAGCCAAGCACCAGGCAGTGACGGGTAGGAATATCTCACTCGCAGAAGTGACCTGATAAATGGTGAGCACGTTGCAAAAAAGAGCTGGCGACACACAGGGGATCCACAGTTCTCTTGATGTAGTAGGAGCATAGGGTGGACTAATGAACCCTGCAGGGAAAAAGAGAGGGAAAAAATGCCTTAAATTACCCTGCGTGACTTCTGCTGGCAAAAATTGTAGTGGAGCAGTATCAGTTATGTGTCTGCCTAAAGCTTTGCTCTGCAGGTGAATTTCATTGCCTGAGTCTTTGTCCTGTTGTCCATTACTGTAGCTGTGACTAAGGTTTTTTAACATGCTAGTGTTTTCATTTGTTTTTGTTTTATTTTTAACTTGACCCCATCAAAATGAACCCAGTGTTCACTACTTTGAAAAGGAGGAATGGTAATGGGTTAAGCAGCCCAGATTGCCTGTGGCTCAAGCACATTGCTGTTCGGAAAGGTAGGGTGTTCCAGCCCAGTGAACATGGGGTTTGAAAATGCAAACTACCATTTGACTCGACCTCCTTCTTAAAAAGCCCAGAACAGCAGAAGGGATTTAATGCACTGAAACAAAGTCTTTCAGGAAGAAAAAAGCTGTTCTTACACGGCTGTGAAATCCTGCCCTCACGTAGGGCCGTGGTGCTGAGCCCGCTGTTTTGAACAAGTAGCAGGGGTGCTCTCTAATTCTGTATACGCTCGTTACAGCTTTTCTTTTAATTTGCAGCCTGCAAAAAAGAAACAGCGAGCGCAAGTCATCGAGTTCTTCATTGACGTCGCCCGCGAGTGTTTTAACATAGGGAATTTTAATTCGCTGATGGCAATCATTTGTGAGTACTGCTGCTCTAGAGCTCTCCATCGTCTGTCAGGGGCAAAAGGGAATATCTGAGTGGCACCCACTGTCCTTTCTCTTCTTCCTCCCTCCTAGCTGGAATGAACATGAGTCCGGTTTCCAGGCTAAAGAAGACTTGGTCAAAAGTGAAAACAGCAAAATTTTTCATTCTTGAGGTAATAAAACAAGCAAAACCCTTTTTTTTGATGTGTAAATGATGTATGAGATGCTTGTAGACATGTTTCACAGGTAGAGGACAAGATGCTGGCTGTGGGTGCTGAGCGAGTAGTGAGGAAAGCGGATGATGTACCAAGGGGAATCGGGAGTTTTGTCACCAGGAACCAGGCTTTGGCCTCTCTGAAATGCACAGTGCTCCTATGATCCAACTGCGGCACCTCATTCTATAAATCAAATGATGTCCAAATAAAAACTCAGTCCTTTATTAATATAAAATCAGAGGTACAAACAACCATGGCCTGTGCTCCTAGAGCTGTCGTATCCTTGGATCACACATCTGATTTTCGGATGTGTAGGTTTTCCAAGGATCCAGGCGAGACTCCATTGGGGTTTGGGAGGCTGTAGGCAAAGCTGTCTTTGGAGCACCCTGCTCACTTTCTAACCCAAGTGTCTTCTCTTGTGGATCTAGCACCAGATGGACCCTACTGGGAACTTCTACAACTACCGCACGGCGCTGCGGGGAGCTGCTCACAGGTCCCTCACTGCGCACAGCAACAGGGAGAAGGTAGGAGTGACTGCAGCTCCCAGGGAGTGACTGCAACTCCCAGGATGCGACCACAGCTCCCAGGGCTCCACACAGATGGGGCAGAGAGTGGCACGCTGGGCTCAGCAGCTGAGGCACGAGCTGCAAGTACTTGGCATGAGCATCTCTCCTGCTTCCACGTCCAAGGCTAGTGCACCGCTAGTTGGAGCAGAAATCTAAGTCTGTGGCTGAGGGGAGTCTGAAAGGGGTCACAGAGCTTTTGTGGAGTGGCTGCTCAGACACTGGGGAGCGAGGCAGGGGACACACCGCAGGGAGCGCTTCTTTGCTGTGAGCATCCCTTGGAAACCTGCTTTATCTGGACTGATAGACCAAACAGCTCCCAGCTGGAGGAGGTATTCTAGGCTAGAAAGCTTTGTCTTGCTATGGAGTGTCTACCCGGCAGACCCAGGTGGAAGAGTGATTTTGTTAGAACGGTGCCCGCCAGTGTCTCTGTGCAGACGAGTCTGTATTTAGTGTCATTTGAGAGAGAGAAGGGTGCAGCACTTGGAGGTGATGGAGGATCTCTATGTACATTAGGAAAGATGACTTAGTACAAGTCACACTGCAGGTCTGGTCTGACTCCAGTGCAGCAGGTCTGGATAAATTCTGTCCTCGAGAATTTTCATTTCATTTGATTGTTGTCATGTTGCTGAGCAAGAATTCAAGCATTTTATCAGTATTTATGGCAGATAAGTATTTTTCTTGGATGCCTCTGATATGGCAGTAGATCAGATTGATCAGGTCTTGGTGCAGAATCTTGCACTGTTTGTGCCCTGGTGTGTTTCTTGGTCATTTCCTTTTCGATTTCTCCACTTGGTTCTCTTTATATTTGCTCCGTTATGAAATTGGGTTTGTTTTTAACATTGCAATTGTATGCATCTGAAAGTGGACAACCTCTGCATAGAACAAACCTAAGGCAAAGTAGATACTGCATCTGCAAGCATAATGCAGAACTGAACGGTCATTTGCTAGAGGAGCCAGTCCAGATGCCGATCCCTCCCTGCTGTAAATTTGATGTAAATCTGCTGAAGCGAATGGAAACTCACAGCATTACAGCAAAACAAGATCAGAATCTGGTCGGGGGCTGACTCAGCTCCCTTGGGAGTGTGCAGAATTGTTCTGAAAAGCACTTTCCTAGGCAGAGAGGAGGCAATGCCTTGGATGGTTGTAAGCAGCAGAGAAATTCTTTTAACTCTCCAGTGCTGCAGCTAGGACTTGCCATTCTGAGGTGCATCTGCAGTCTAGGGCTTCTGTGACAATCCGATATCCGAGCCAGCTGCTTTACTGTCTGATTTAATTTCCTGTGAAAGGTAGCAATCTCTGATGTTTCTCTACCCCAGCTAATTTAATATTTAATACTAAAGAAAAAAGAGGTTTCTAGATTGAAAGGAATCTATTTTACATAAGATTTTCCATACTCTATTTCCTTTGTGCACCTTGCGTACTAGCTTATGACTTAGTAGCTGATCGTGATGAGTATATTACAGTGACACATACAGCAGACCTTGTAATTTGTGCTTTAGGTATTAAGAATTTTTGTTGCCTATTATAAGCAAGATTCCTGCCTATTTGTTTTACTGAAATTAATAAAAGTGTAAGAATGTGATCACTTTTTTAATCTAAAATGTTACCTCGTTTCATGACAAGTTCTTAGCAAAGCTTGCCTTTTGAAGCAAAGTGTTTATTTTCAAACTGGACCAACCTTATAACAGTTAGAGACCCCGATCTCCTCCACCCTCTTGTCAACAAGCAGCCACCACAAAGTGCACGTGGAGGCTGCAGGGCCCCCTGCACCCACTGGAGTGGGAAGGAGCTCTGGAAGGAGCCCTCATCATGGACCAACGCTGTGCTGTGCCTTACGTCTTGCAGGAGGACACCCTGCACAGGAGAGCTAGTGTTTAGCTGGAGACTTCACCAGAAATGTTTCTGCCTTCATTTCCTTAGGGCTGCTAACTCTGGCTGCTGAGTTTGTGCCACGTTTAAACAGAAACACAGCTCGGGGACTAAATGGCATCCCCGAGGAGACAGAGTGAACCAGCAGCACGTGGGCACCCCACGGTCCAGGGTGTAAATGGACCAACTGAGATATTTGTGTTTGCCGGGGTGTAAATGACCCAACTGGGATATCTGTGTTTGCTCAGGAGCAGCCTCCAGGAGGGCATCCCCGTGCAGCTCTCCTGGCCGAGCGATGCAACAAATAGGCACAAATGAACCTGTGATAGAGCCCAGTGAGAGAACTGGTAAGGACTAAGGGTTCTGTTCCATGCAGAATCCAGAAGCAGGTGTTAGGGCTGGCTTTATTTATGCAGCCAGCAGACTTGTGGCATTCCCCAAATTAAGTCATTCCGCTCGGAATCATTGCATGTGCAGGTGCCATTTCCCCAGATGGCTCGGAAAGGCTGGCAGTGTGCGTAGAACAGCGCCGTGTGCTGGTGCAGGAAAATGGTCCCGGTCCCGTTGCCTCCTTCGCTCTGCCGGAGGCAGCTCTCCTGGTAGGCCATCAAAAGGGAATAGAATAGGAGTTTTTGGCAGTAGCCCAGATTTCATGCTAGCAAAGTTGCTGGATTAAAGCCAGCATTAAAGTGCAGCTCTATCCACTTCTGTTGCTTTTACTACAGAAGTCCGGAAAACAAAGTAGGCAGGGGAAATTTATTGGGGAAATAAATGATGACCCAGAGACAGAAATCCTGCTTGGAGACCTGGTGTCCTAGGGGATCTCTTGGCTGCCGTTTGGATGCAGATGAGCACGAGCTCTGCCCACGCCCCGAGTTGCCTGGTGGCTGTGGGGTTATGTCTGGTACCACCAGCGCTGGGGACCCGGCTCCCCGGCAGTGCAGAGCAGGCAGAACAAGCTCGCACGGGTCTGCACAGAAATATTGGACTGACCCTGGCAGCAATTCCTAGCTGTGGTCGGTGTGTGGTAGGAGCGCTGCTGTAGCCATGGCTGAGCATCAGCCCTTCTGGTAGAAACCAAACTGTGCGCTGAGCTGCATTCTTTACATCAGGCTGATTCACCTGGTTTGGGTGATATAAAAGTGACCCTGAAGCACATTTGCCTCGGGTTGACACTAGAAATCAACCCAGCTGAGTGCGGCGGGAGGACTCAGCCCTTGCCAGTGCTGAGGTTGTTCTATCCCCAGTCCCTTCCTGGAGCAGGGTGGTGGGCCAGGCTACTGCCACTGGCTCTATGGCTCTTGTACTGGCATTAGAGAGTTTGTCCCTATCTGCCCCATAGAAAAGCTGACAGAAATGGAAATTTCGAGCAATTCCCTGCATGGAGTATTTTACCTGGAGGTATTTTAGCTTTCCACCTCGCAGTGAACATAACTACTGGCCTGCCGGGGCCTTTCCCCAGTGAGGGTTTGAGCATCTGTGAGTTGCTCATGCTCATTGCTGCAATGTGAAGGCCGCAGACTGGAAAGAGCAGCTGCTGTCCTGCTCGAGATCCAGTGCAGATCCCATTGCAGCTGATGTCCAGCATGCGACGGAGTCACTGTAGCACATGAAGTACTTAAGGGAACAAGGGCTTTGCTGCACCAACTCCTGTGGCCGTCCATGTGTGCTGGGAAGCATTTGAACAGCGTGAGCTTAACGAGCTGCACTTGGTTAACCTACAGACAGCGGAAACATGTGGAAACCCCACTATGAACAGTGAGGAAAGCACGTTGCATGGGGGTTAAGTCTGTGCTTACAGGCTTAAAACCAGACCTGGCTGCTGCAGGAAAGTGCTCACAGAGCTGGTGCCCAAACCGTCCACATCGGCCTTTTCTATCTCAGTAGCACCACACAGGAGACGCAAAGACTCAGATCTGAATATTGGGTTGCACCTGGCATTGAATTTATCCCTGCTGCAGTTCCTTTAAGTTCAAGAGTTTTACCTTAACGTTGAAGTAGATCTTTTCTATAACAAAGCAAGATCTGACTCTGATAGATTAGAGAAGGATCAGGAATATATGCCAGCTCGCCCTGAATGATGCCTAGGGCTTATTTTCCATGCTGCAAAGGTCTCTCTGCCTGCTCTTGGCCCTTTCCTTTCAATAAACTGTGTTTTCAATGCAGCTCTCTAAGGTTGCTTTGGAGAGGCAGGTTATACTAAACAGGCACTACAAAGACAGGTTCATGCCTCTGGAGAGAGCAGTGAATGGAGCTGTTGAAAATGCAGCTGTTCCTGGTGATAAACCATGTCTGTAGATAAGTCCTTGGCCACTAAATTTTATTATTCCATCTTTCCTTGTTCTAGAAGGATAGTGGTCAGCTAAGAGTATCTATGCTGAGTATTTCCTCCCTTGCTGTTCTTAGGTTTGCAAATGTCTTTGAATCACTTGATTTGTCTATTGGACGTCTTCACTGACAAAGACCTCAACAGGGAGAGGAAAGGTCTGCAGTTTAATTTTATTCTTTCTATGCTCAGTGACACTACTGATACACTGAGAGTTAAGAAACTGGGTTATGAGTATTTTCTTAGTCATTCTACTCTGCCATTGTGCTCAGAGCCTATTTATTCCTGAGTACAGTCAGCTCCTGATTGCTGAAGGTGTCTTTGTACCCTGCTGCCCTTCTGCTTGCCTTTCACTATCCTGCTTTTTAAGTGCAGAGCACACTGAAAAGTTAATATTTCTTTTTCTTTTTTTTCCTGATTGAGTTCTTCTTTCATGCAGAGAAAACACTGTGCTGGAAAGATAATAGTTTTGCCATTTCTCTTCACAGATTGTGATCCCCTTCTTCAGCCTATTGATCAAAGACATTTATTTTTTGAATGAAGGATGTGCCAATCGCCTTCCAAATGGACACGTCAACTTTGAAGTAAGATCTGAAAAATGTGTTTTTACCTTTCCATTCTGATAGCACTAAGACCACTTCCCTGTACTTTCTGTGCAGACTGACAAAGACTGGATGTGCCAAAATGGGCAGTCTTGAGTGACTGCTTAAAGGTGAAACTAGTCCTAGACTGTCTTAAAAAAATTAAATAAAAAGCGTATTTTATATAAACATTCCAAACATCAAAAACCAAGCTGCGGGGTTTTCCTGTGCTGAGTGAACGACAGATCCTGACTCGCCTCGTGTGGGTTGGCTGATGGAAGTGTCGTGTCAGCAGTACAAATGATTCTACATAATGGCTTGGAGGAGGTAACTTCCCCAGAAAATGAGAAACACTCTCTGTAAACACTAATAAACAAGGCACTATAAAGTGTTCTATACAGACAGAAATCAGTTCATGAGGTAAAAGCCATGGTGTAAGGATCAGAGTGTGCTAATTCCTACCTGCTGTTTTACATGAAAGAATTGCCATTAACTCCCCTACAAGGACTTGCATTCTCCCTGCAGGCCTGGCACTAGGTTAATATTAGTCATGTCTACCGCGTAATCCCAGTTCTGTGCTGGGGAGTTTGGGTTCACACTAGTGCTACTTGTTGCTAACTGCAACGTGCAGGTGCTCAGACTTTTTACATTGTGCAAAAATCATTGCAAAGATTTATACACTGTGCAAAGATCATTGCAAAGATTAGGTGCTTCCAAAAGAACTGCCCAGTGTCATCAAGAAAACAGTTCTTCAGCGCTCAGGTGTTTTGTAAATTACTCTTTCAGCACATCTGTTGTTGCACTAAATTTCTCCTTTAGTTCCTGACATTGTGAGATGGTGAGTAATAAATAGGATATTGAGCTCAACATCCCTTAAATTACACCAGCATACCCTGCATTTTTGCTGTTTGAAGGGGTTGGAGTCATTCTGCTTTCTGTATTTCTATTAAAACCTGCTTCTTCCTTTCCCATCCAGGTTTATGCCCTCTGTTCTCAAGTGCATATGTGTAATCCGTAACATGTTCATGGATGCATTTTTATTCAAGTACAAACTGAGACTACCTGTAAAAAGAAACGTAGCACACCCTTTCCTGCCTCTTTCTGCTGTAATGAACTAGGAAAATGCACCCATCTACAGCTACACCAGATTATTTTTCCCTAATATTCCTGTGACTGACATGAGGGATACTGGATCCTGATGTAACTTGATGGAATGGTTTTATTTTACAGAAATTTCTGGAACTGGCTAAGCAAGTAGGAGAATTTATAACCTGGAAGCAAGTGGAATGTCCCTTTGAGCAGGACGCAAACATCATCCACTACCTGCACACTGCTCCCATTTTTACTGAGGATGGTAAGAGCCTGTATATGAAAATGTCTCTTCATCACCACTCATTAACACCCTAATCCTTGCAGCTTGTTTGACCCCGGCCTATCGATGTACAAATACTGCCTTCCAGCTCATGAAGTTGCTGTCTGGTTGCTTTTCCCTTGTCCAGAGCGTGTGTGGGAGGCACAGTGTAGTAAGCTGCTGTGATGGCCCTGATTTTGTAGGCAAGAAAAGAGGCCACACAACCATGTCATGGACTGCCATGGATGCCACTTGTCCCCTAGCCAAGCTCGTTAAGAGAGTGATGGAGCCGGGACTAATCTCTTCTGCAAAGTCACACTGTCAGCTCTTCAGCAGCAGAGCTCAGGGCAGGGCCGGTCCAGCTGACCTCCTTTACAGCAGCACAGAAATGTTATCTGCAGAGTAATTTTTAAGATTCTTTTTTTTCTAGTAATTAATTTAAACTGTAGCTAATGAAAGCCTTGTTCTGAAATCATTTCTCTGATCATCTTTTCCTTCTTATCTGGCCTCTCTTCTGTTTCTGTTTAGTAGTCAGCATGTCAGACTGCGTCATTTCATATGGGTTGATGTCAGTTGCCTCTTGGTATATTATGTCACACAGAGATATTGTCTAAAGCTCTGTTCCCATAAGCTAAACTGGTGTTGGATTTATTTTGCCTTTTGATTCTATAAGCAGTTTTCTGTAGCCATTCACGTTAATCAGACCAGACAGCTTTTATTTCATAGACCACTTCAGAGGACGACACACAGTCTCAAAAATCCTGCTTAAATCCCAAGGGAAATGACTACCAAAGTGGAATAATTAATGTCATTAAAGTGCTATGTATCGAAAGGAGACAAGTACTTTAGTTCTGTATGTAGGTTCTTGAAGAACAGACGGTGAAAGACAGGGCTATCTCGGGTGGTGCTTGCAGTTTCTCGCCCCCACGCGCTCCACTATTCATGGTGCTTTCGGGAGATGCCCTCTGCAGAAGTCACCGCTGCCCCAAATAAAAAATGGGAGAACGCACTAAAGAGATGCAGCGCTGTTATGCAAAGTACAGCTGTACTGTGCTAGACATAATGTGAAGGAATAGCAGGCCAACTCTTAAATATTAAAATCCTCTTGAATTATAGCAGTGCTTTGAATATTGAATACTGATTCTAGCATTAAAGAATAAAGCATAACTAAATAATCAAAAGAGGAAATTTGTGTGAACACAAATCACAACCTACTTTTTAAAAGTCTGTGAAGACAGTGGGATGTTAATGCCCTGCCAGCTTGTGCTGAGGGGACTCTGCAGGTTACACATATTTTGGCACCATAAAATGCAGCACAGAGTGCAAAGATTTTCAGAGTGGGGAAACAACAAAACTCTTTTCCACTCCTGTGTTCCTGTTCTGGCTTCTCTAACTCATTTTTATCTTGAGGGGCAGGTTGTGTCCTTTCGGGATGCCATGGGAAGATTGCTGAGGGAGATTATTCCTAATGCTTAACATGATTTTTCCTTAATGTAAAAGAGTTGGTTTAGCTGTCAGCTCTCTTTTTTTTTAATGTTCTGAAAGCACCTCTGATGGATATTGTGATGGACTAAATAGGTGCAGATCTCTGCATTCAAAACCAGAGAACATTTAACTGCTCAATATTGTTGCAGCAAATTCATACTAACATTTTTAGTTCTGGGCTCATTTCCTGTTCCATCAAGATTAGTATAACAAATTTCCAAAGGTAGAAATGTTTTGAACATGAGTGTCCTGCTCCCTACAGCTACCTGATGGAACATGGAGGTTTTACAGATTCACTTTATTGTGTTTGTGTGGGACAGTAACAAGAATAGACAAAATCCACAGGGCCAAGACAGTAGAGAGCAGAAGGGTTATTGCCCCTGTTGAAATAACTCATCTTTATCATTCCCAGGTTTGTACCTGGCTTCCTATGAAAGTGAAAGTCCAGAAAACCAGACTGAAAAAGACAGGTGGAAATCCTTAAGGTAAGCACTCCTTTCAGCAGCTCATTTGTGAAGTCCCTCCAAAGTGCGGCACCGATGGGCAGGGAATCTCCTAACTGGGCTGGACACTTGTAAAACGCTGGTGCTTAAAACGTGGCCTCTGATGGAGGCCTCCTAAGTGTGTAACTGATTTACAGAGCTGGGGGCAGCACTGGTAAAATCTAATGTTCATCCCAAGTTATCCACCATTAAGAAACCCCTGCATTAGCGCATTTTTACAGTTCTCTGTCTCTACAAAAGAGACCTTAAAAAGATGAAAAATGCCCCGGGTTAATTGGCTATTCCCACAGCCTACATGACTTGTAAAGAAGTTTGGTGTAATAAAGGCAGTGATTTAATAGAAACAAACAACAGTAAAACATTTATGTTTTGTTCTTACCGTTCTTATGTTTTAACTTTGCAGATCCACTATTTTAGGAAAGACTTGAAGACTAAGAGGTTATTGCAGTAGGTCAAGGAAAAAAATGCGTAAACATTTTGCACTACTGATTCCAAAGATGCCTGTTTGGGATTTAGACAATTTGTTTTGTTTGGGTTTTTGTTGTTTTTTTTTTGACTGCCTAACGTGAGGGATGAACTGGCTTCATCCTCTGAAATCAACAGAACTGTGTTTGCGAAGATGCTTTTCTAACTAAGAGACAGAGGAAGGACAAAGTGTTTGTGGCTGTGCCCGAACTGCGTCAGGATCACTGTAACTTTTGCCTCTGAAGGAGAATATAAGAAACCCAGGAGCATGGAGAACAATGGTACTGCAAAAAAAGAATGAAAAAGTATTTAAAAAAAGCAAAAAATATACATGCTTATTTCAGAAGCAGGTGCTTCAGATCTCTTTAAACCCTCTGAGGATTATAAAATTAAATCAGACAAAGCAGCAATCTGGTTAATTGCTGAATGAAGAAAGAAGGACTTAATCTTACATCAGCAGTCCCCGAGCCTTGTTGAACAATGCACTGACTGCAACAAGTATAAGCTTCCAGCGGATGAAAACTCATCTCACTCATATATATGTGTGTATATATATATATATATAAATATAGACGCTCACACAAGCATCTCATCAGCATGGAAGAGACTTACAGCTCCCATGAATTTTTACAGAGAACAGTTTGAAGTGTGACTCTTGCTTCTTCCCACCGCTGTTGCTTTTCTTACTGTGAATCTTGGCAGATTTGAGGAGGGCATTGAGTGCAGGTGCTATTGCTTCAGTATCCCACACCACGCCTGAAGCTGAGGAAGAAAATGCCTCCAGACTCAGCTCGCCTCTGGTTAATGTATGTAGCGTGCTCCCCGGGCGGTTGCTACAAGATGTGTGTTCTTCAGAGGGCTATAGCACATTGAAAGAAATTGCATTATTGTGTTAAAAAAAATCTATTGGGTTGCAGTTAATACAATTCTGTTTATTTTGCAACATGATGCAAGAGGATAAGAAGAAGGACATAATAGCTCTAAATTTGGGGACTAGGTGGTACAGTTTAGAAATGACAGAGTATCATTCTAGACACCAGTGCACTAAGCTAAAGAATTTGTCATTCATAAGCAGACAGACATTTTTTTTTTCCTTTTTAGTGACCATGTTCATCATTTCCTTACAGGCAATATGAAGGTAGGGACTATGTGTTTATACTTGTACAATGGTCGTGGTGCTATCTTACTTAACGCATATATTGAATGGACTCTGTGGATACTAGATTCCACACTGAGCTCAAGCCGTAGACTGTGTGCGGAAGGACTGCTCCCACCTGCCCAAGGAAAGGCCACCGAAAGCTTAAGTGAAACCTAATGCCAATGTGGTACTAAACTCAGCATTTTCTTAATGCCTCAATGTTGTCCCTTCAGATGTTCCACTCTTTCTCAGTCTACAGTAGGAAACTCAATCCTTTCTTTGAAATCTTTACTATCATTGCTCCAGCAAAGGAGCAAATACTGGGTGATACTGGTGAACCGCAGTTGGTTAATTTTTGTACACGAGCTGTTCAAAGGAAGGTATACACACAGGTTTAAGCAGAACCATTTCCAAAATGATGCCATTAAAAGCCTGTTAAATTCCAACAAATCTAGAGCAATAAGCCTTAGCACTGCTATACATATGTTTATGCTTACGTGTGTCATTTTTCCTTCATGTCTAAGTGGTCATTTTTTCTTAATGTCGACATCTTTTTAACTGGCACAGTGTGACTTCATGGTGGAAATGGTTTTTTTATTTATCACAAATCTACTGTAGGTAGTTGGGCCCTTTCTTCTAAAAAGAAAAAAACTTTTTAAAATGTGCATCCTCCCTCCTTTTCTAGTGAGCCAAAAGAGGTTGAGACAACTGAGACTGTAATGCTCATCACTGAACATGAATTCAAATGTGATTTCCCATGAAAAAACTATATCCTTTGGCACCTTCCGTGAAGTCAAACAATTTTATAGGTATGATATAAATCAGATGTCATAAAGTTCATCGCTATTCAGGCTCTCAACCACTTTCATAGCCCTAAACTCTCAAACCTCAGTGCTTAAAATGGGAGCAATGGGTCAAATGTACAGGGGTGTTAAGGGCATAGTGAGACTTTCAAAAGAACCAAATTATCTTTAAGCCTTTATGTAGTTGCACGTTTAAGCAGACTGTTTTTCAGAGGTGCTGAACACCTTTACCTCTCAGCAAACACTATGGCAGTCGCTGTTCTACAGAGATCCATGGAATATTGATCCTTAGTGTTTGATCTTTGGAGACGATGGCTGCACCCTGCAAGATGGCTTGGAGATGAGTGCGCAAAACAAGATGAGAAGTCAGTGCCTTCTAAACTGGGGCTTTAGGAATTGCACCTTGTCTTTATATAATGCAGTGGCCAAAATCCACTTGTTTAAATTGGAATCAAGGTCCACCCATAAATTAGAGCTGTTGGTTTCATTTGGAATTCCCATCTGGCCTAGCTAGGGAGGACAACTCCACAAGAGAGGAGAGGGCTGCAGAGCCTGGCCTCGCACACAGGTGTGACCAAGCAAGAATCCAACGAAGACAAAGCAGGACAATTCGGGGGAAGGATTTTTTTTCCAACAGTCTTTGTTAACATTGCACAAGGTACAAGGTGAGAAAAAGAAGTCTTCCCACATCCAGAAGAATGCAGTAGGGCTTCACACCGAGCACTGGCCCATCAACTGCATCATTAGTCACTAGCCCAAGCTCTAGACAGTTCCTAAAGGGAATGCTGTGGCTTTCCAATGCCACCGTTCCCAGTGGATTTGCTTCCTTGAGCGAATGCTATGGAAAGCAGATCTGTTCATTTTTGTAGTAGCAAAAAGCAAAACCCTAAGCTAGTAACATGTGAGTATGTGACACAGAGCCTTTCACATGCATTAATGTAACTTCTGTGCACATGACAATGTGTAGCAGAAAAGCAAATTCCCTTCTGCACCTCCTCACGTATGTCAGAGGAGTGACAGAAGTCCCGCATTTCTCCTTAGTCCTGCTTTTCTCTTTCTGGAGGACACCATTCTGCAGCAGGGGCTGGATCCAGAGCCCAGTGAAAAGCAATGATGAAATTCTTGTGCCTTGAGCTTGGGCTGTGGTCAGCAGATGAACTCCCTCAACGCCTTCTGAAAACACCTCATCTGTGCACTGTGCTCTCCATTTTCCGTCAGCCTCAGTCGCACGGCCTAATTAAAGGAGGGTGGGTGATGAAGCATCGTTCTGCAGGGGTGACTCTGCTGACGGCAGGTTGGCCCCCAGATCCGATGTCCTCCCACGCTGGCAAAACCCTTGAAGTGAGTCCGGTCCCCAGGGGCTCGTATGTACCTGCATACACTGAGGTTAGCAATGGCTCTGCTGTGCAGGCAGGTGACACCGTGTCACACAGCAGGTGGCAAGTGCCACGTGGGGCTGGGGGAACTCTGCACCTGCCACTGCTTTGGCGGGCATGGCACAAGGCTCCTCGCGTTGCTGATACGCTGAGACAGCGCGCCCAGCGCCAGAATATTCCATTACGTGATCATTAGTGATAAGGTAATCGCCCTCTTCAAATTAAGCCTGTCCCTTATTGATTACCTGGTTACTTTATCACGCTTTCTTGCCATGGTTTGTATGCCTTTTATTGAAGCACGTGAGTGCTGGTTTGCACATGACTATAAATCCGGGTTAGAACATAGCTTACATTACTGAAAATGTAATTGCAGTTGTCCAAAAGAATATCTGTTAGTGGAAAAACTATTGTTAGGTCTATCGGGATGAAAATACTGCCCAGTTAATGTTATCCAACGTGACTGGGTTCTGCAGAGAGAGACCGATCCAAGGCCAGTGACGAGCTCGGGGACAGGCTCTGTTGGTGCTCATGGGCTGTGGAGCAGCCCAGCCACTCTTTGCTGCAGATCACTCTAAAGTTATCCGCAGGGATTATGTTACATTGGCAACTGGTGTAGTCCTTGGACTTTATTCAGAGGCAGGTGCAGCTCTGAGATGGGCAGGTGCACTTCAGAGGGTGAAAATTCAGCCTTGGCCCAAGTTCTCTTTAACATTGTTGGAATTTCAGCATCAAACTGAAAGGCTCTGTCCGGTCCTGTGAGTTAAATCATGTGTCTGAGGGCAGAATTTGACCTTCAAAGCATTTAAGATTTTCATTTTCTAGGCTGGTGGAAATAAGCTTTGCTTTCTTAGGAGTGCCCCTCATTGGAAATTAAACCCCTTTGTATTGCAGAATGATTAATTCCAGTGTAATCACGGAATGGAATTAGGGAGTGATGAGGAAACATGGAAGGCACTGAACTGGGGGCCAAAAACTTCTTTTTCTTCTGTCCTTTTAGGGTTATCTGTTGAGTGAGATGACCTCAGTGGTTGATGCGGGCATTACTGAATGTGAATAGGCAAAAACCCAGACAAACCTGGTGTTCATAGAGCAGCATTTATATTGCCAGGGCAGCACAGAGGAGATGTGACGATGCTGCCTTGCAAATTCGTATCCAAGCCTGCTGCCTTAGGTTGCCTAAGCTGCGATGAATCCCTTTGGAAAGCCGGGAAGTTGCTGGAACAACACCTGGGGCAGAGAGCGCATCCTCCTTCATCCAAGAGAGTAACTGAGAAAACTCTTTGAACTAGAAGAGTCTTCTAGAGGACTTGAAACAGTGGGGGCTTTTTTAGTTAGTTGACAGATTGTAAGATCTAAGCAGCAATGAGAAATAAGCACTTAAAAAAATATGAAAACTACCCCGATGGCTGTTAACTTTCATACTGCACAGCATGACAGCGGAGTGGAAGATCCCAGTGCATTTGCTATTGCCGTGAATACCCATGGCAGAGCAGGCGGGGAGAACACAGGGAAATCCTGATGCAGGAGCCGGCACCGGTGCCTCTGCTGCCGTGTTGTTCCCTGGAGAGAGACAGGCCCTGGGCTGAGCAGGTGAGCCAGCAAGCAGGTTACATTTGGTTTTCAATGGAACCGATACGGTGGTTAATCCATTTTCCATTTTTTTCTTTTACTTTTCTTCTAAAAATAGAGCTCTTAGCTATTTTCAGGTGTGCGAAAATACTGAAAAGGTTCTTGCTTGTATATGCATCATATCTTGCATTTTTATTTATTATACCATGTGTTAGAAGCTAATAGCTTGTACAACTCGTGCTCTGCCCAGGTGCCAGGCTCAGGCTGTGAGAGTAGCTCCCAGGGCCGAGTGCCTCCCCCGGCTGCATCCTCTGCCCTGCGCCCGGGCTCGCACCGCAGCGCTCGGGCTGCTCCCACTCCTCTTGGTGTTTTATCCTGCACGGAGCAGTATTCTCCTCCATGAACAGCTCTTGCAAAATGCTCCAGGGACATTTTCACGTTCTCTGCCCCATGCTGGCTCTGTGATCATACCCCGGAGTTATCAGAACACAGGGAGTCCTTCCCTCAAGCTGTCAGCCCAGCCTCGCTTTGCAGTAGAACAACGTTCAGGCCTTCCGGAAGGCAGAAGACTCGAAAGGTCAGAGATCAGAGCTCCTATATGTAAAATATTTGGACAGGAGACTCCCTCCTAAAGTGCACACAGCTGTTTTAGTGGATTTCTGTCCAGAAAATCCCAGGGTCCAGGTTTCTTCCAGAGAGAAATGACTTCTTCAGTGAACTGTACCTGGTCAGTATTATCTCCCTGCTGTAATTATGCTTCTACAATCCCATTCTTTGGGAAATAACTAAGCATGGGATGGTTCCTTGGTGCCTGGCACACAGGTAAACACGGTTGAGAAAACTGGGACTGCTGCCTGACAGTTGACTCCCATGCATTTCCATAGCTCAGGTTGGGTTATCACCTGCCCTATGCCCTCACTTTGGTGTAGAATGAATTGTTTCAGTTGAATCGTGCCAATTCTTAAAACTTAGTGAAAAATGCAGGCACAATTAAGCATTTCAAGATACAATAGGAGTCAGTCAGTAAAAAGAAATAAGAGCTGGTATGCAAAAAAAAGATGGGGAAAAAACTCAACCTCTAGATTTCAGAACTCTTGACTCTTACCAAGTCTTCATCAATTTATAAAAGTAAGAAATAAGATTTTAAGAGTTTTTGCACTTTGAGCAAATTCTGTGAAATGTGACGGTACTAGCTGTCTTATATCCAAACTAGAAAAAACATTATTGAAACATGTATTCACAGCCCTAAAAGCCTAGAGTAAACACGGGTAAGTAGAATTCCCCTAATTTCCAGATGGAGAAATGCAGAGTTTGAGTGACGTGTCACAGGTCACCTGGGGAGCATGTACATTCCAAACATAAACCCTGTGACACTACCAGAACTTTAGTTTTACGTTTCTGCTGGTACCACTTCTGTTTACTTCTGTGCTTCGAAACATGGGAACCGAATTGTAATTGTTTTTTTAAGATGAGTCAAGATGAGAACTAAAAGAAGTGTGGATTTAAAGCCTAATAGACACTGATCATGTGAGCCTTAGCAAAGAGGGGCTGTGTTTTTCCTACTTCTTTTTCTTTAAATTAAGCTATTTTATATTATGAATAGCAGTTTCAGGACAAATCGTAGTCATTACACCATCCTAATACTCAAAGCCTATAGCTCTGTTTAATTAGCAGTCCTCAAACAAATATTGACACTTCATCAATTGCGCAGGCAGAAAACAGGTTACTTGAAAGTGGCTATTATGATTTTGTGACTGTACATAGACCCCGCAAAATGTTAATGGTAACACGCATTCCATACCCCACATAAACACTGCAGAAGTAGCATGGTCATTGCTCCGCTTTTAGCTGTTGTGGAAGATGTCTTAAGCTGCATTCATGACGCTAGTGCCCATCTTGCTCCCATGCCTTTTTATACGGTTGTGCTAAGATCGTTATGAAATCCTTTTGTCAGTCATGTTTGAGCTAACTTACCTATGTATAGAATTTATATATTAAAAAACTTAATTTATACTGTGTTTTAACAGTTTGCCTGAACTGTCTATGGTTTCTAAATTTTGTAATGTGAGTGTCAAATAATAATAATAAAAAATGGCTCATCAGTGTGGGGGCTTTTGTATTCAGTTTTATCTGTAGGAGAGATTTCAACAGCTCCAAATGAACAAGGTGAGTTACAGAGAAGCTCTTGTTGCTCCGAGACACTCAGAATACAAAGGGAGCTCTGACTGAACAGTGATTCCCAAACATCCTTTCGTTTCTGTTTTTGCTCTTCTTCCTACTTTACTCCTCTTCTTCCTTGCACATTTGGGAAATTTCACTGCACTGTACGTCACTAGGTAGAGAGAAACAAATTTTCTGTTTTCCCAATTAGGTGTTCCAGACTCCAAGCTTCTTCTTGAGAGAAACCTGACAGGCTTTTTAGCCTTTTTCTATAAAACTGCATGGTATAACCAGTGTGCTTTTATTATTTGTACTGCAGTAAACTGAGGGCTTTGCCTGATACGAGGGACCCATTCCAGTAACCATGAAACATCTATTCTTCAGATAGCTTAAAATATAAATGAAAAAAAAAGACCAAGAAAAGGCTCAGAGGTGAATTCTTGTGTCCGTGGAGGTGGCTGGGGTTGCTTTATATAAAGCACAGAGGTTGCTGCGCTCCGGTGCTTCTCCCAGTGTGTTGCTGTTGCTCAGCACAGCCTGGTTCTGTCTGCTCCTGAACAAGTGAGTAATTATGGACTGTGCAAGTAGTAGCACTGACTCAAAGCCTGCACAATTTCAATGTGCAACCTGTTTTTTTCAGGACAGAGTTCTTATTCATGGTGTCAGAGCTGCTGCCAAAAGGGACTGCTAGGTCATCCAGCAGAATTCCCGGAAAACATCGGCCAGAACAGCGCGGGCCTCCCACTGAGAAACCTGCAGAGCTTCATGGCCTGGAGCATCTCGTTCCTCCGTGTGCTCTGCTGGGCCACAGGCAGGAGGGAGGAAAACTGCAGCTGGAGCAGAAGGAGCCTGGTGCAGAGTGGGGAACCCATGGGTTCCGACCCACGGAACTGCAGAAATCCAGCACGAGGCAAAGCACCACGAGCCGTGAACCAGCCTCCAGCGGGGAGAGAACAAACCCGATACATCCTTAATGGGAAGCAGACACGTGCTGCAAGGACCCAAAGCCCGGGTTGTGTGCTCCGCTTGTGAGGCTTGGGGCAAGGCAGATGAGCCCTGCTTTGGATTTAGTATCTGAACAACGGGAGAACTAAATGGGCTTCACTGCCCCCAAGCCACTGCTGTGAGCACGGATCACCTAATGGTGTAAAGCACTCAAGGGAGGAACCAAAAACTGCAGCCTGAAGCAAATGTTTTGAACTCAGCTTTTCAGAAAGGCACTGATTATACTACAATTGTACTAAATTTCAAACTCTTCTACTTTACTTTTTCAAAGCCATCTAAAATGGGGTTAGATGTTGTGTTATTCCCTCTTCAAGTTGTGCATGTATTTGGTGTTACACAGTCTAACTGAGCAGGGAAATATCTGATATAAACAAAAGTAAATAGGATTGACAACAAAAACAGCTATATTTCCTTCCCAGGTTTGTAAAGAGAAGAATTCCCCTAATTTAATTCTTTACTGTAAGATCATCCCCATTTCAAAAACAGCCATTTTTGGAGGGACTAATACTTAGTTTGCTACATGACCCATTCGTGCCCAGAATTTTTCCAGCTTTTATCCTTTTCAGAGATAGCACTTAAATTCCAGCAGCTCTGAGAGCTCTCTACTACTGGATCTCCACTGCCACCTTCTGAACAGAAGGGAAAATTAACCATTTTGGATCTGCTATTCTTTTTAACGTCTACAGAGGTGTTTTGGGAAGCACAGGATTGTATCCAGCACACATACAGCAATATTTGAAACTCTGCTTTGTGATTTGGCTATACAGGATGCTTTTGGTAGAATATGTTGTCATATATTTGCTTCAGGGTGAAGTTTCCTCAATTCCTTGATATTTATACACCACTTCAATTTTTTCAAAGGGCTTCAAGATGAACAACAACATATTCTTAACTACAGACAAATTTACCTCTCTCATTTGCCAGTGATTCAGCTGAAAGTCTTTGCTAAGTTTATACACTTTGTGTTTTTATAAGGAAGGACAGTTAGTTTCACCCCTTCTATCCCCTCTGAAGATCCTGCTTCCTCAGAGAAATGTGAGAGACCCAAGAGATCCTGGCATCAAATCTTCCTGCTTTAAGTTATTTCTCCATATTCTCTTCAGTATCAGCCTATGTGTATATATATATGTATATATGTACTCGTATGCTCTGTTTATATCATTTTATCTCTCTTTATCTTTCTCCTGCTGCTCGGGCTGTGAGAGAATTCCCTCATGCAGGAGCTGTGTCACCGGATTGTGGGAAAACTCCTAACACACTGCAGATGTTACTACTATCTTTACAAATAATAGCCAGCCCTTTCCATGAGAGAACAGAAATAATAAACCACTGGCATCAATGTCATGTTTGCCAGGGACAGCCTTGACCTCCTGTCAAGGAGCATGAGACAAAAAACATTCTACACCCATCTCTTTAAAAAAAATAACAGAAACAGGATTTTCACTCTAGTGCAACCTAGAGTCTAGAAACAAATTTGTATGAAAAACAAATAACATTCATATACTTAAAATACTTTTTTTTTGCAAATAGTAGTTTTTAAATATATAAAAGTGAGGGACTGACATTGAAAAAACACTTATTCAATAAAAAGCAGACTACATTTTAGCTAATCTTGTTTCTGCTGCAGTTGCCAGCTCTTGCCGTATCAGAGGTAGTTTTTTTCTATTAACTACTCTGGTGAAGAGGCTCTGTGTTGGGGTGTTTTTAATTTATCAACTCATCTTCAGAGTTTCCCCAAATCAGAAAGATTTGGGGACTGTTTTAGCTCCAGTTTCCCCTCATTTCTCCGGCTAGAGACGCTACCTGGGGTTGCTGAGCTCAGCGCTGAGGACGGCACCATGTTCCACGGCCGGGAACACGGCCGTGCTCTGGGTCACTCAGGAGGCGCTCAGGCTCTTCCCAGTGTCATGTCGGTTGCTCGGGGAGGATGGATGGGGTGGTCGCCCCTCGCTGCTGGGGACACAAAATCGATGTTATCAGATTGCACCGGAGAGCCTCTTAGCGCCACATCCAGAGGGCTCCCCTGGGACCGACCTGTTGGCTACTCTTAAGGCGTAAGTGTGACTGCGAAGCCGGGATTAATCAGGCCGCGGCATCCATCAGTCCCCACACAGAGCTGCTTAAACGCGACGCTGGGTTTATCACAACTAACTGAAGGTGCCGCTTCCACAAGTGGCAGTGTCGGGAGGCGCGTGGTGATGGCCGCCGCTCTCCGCGCTCGGCCCGGCCTCGCTGCTCGCCGCCCGGCCCCACACGGGGTCCACGGGGCCGGGGCCCAGAGGCCGCGTTGAGCTCCCCGCCTCGCGACGCCATTTCCCCTCCCCGCGCCTCAGGCAGGCCCCGCCCCCCGCGGCTTTCCCGCCCTCCCTCGGGGGCGGGGCTAAGGACACCGAGGCCCCTCCCCCTAGGGGGCGGGGCTTCCCGACGCCGCCAACGGCCGCTAGCGCGCGCGTTCCGAGCGTGCCCCCCCCCCCCGCGCCGTTGTGACGTCACTGCGCGCGGCGTCCGGCTGAGGAGGAGGGGAGGGAGGAAGAGGCCCCTCGGCGCCGAGCGGAGCCGCCATTTTGTTTGTGTGCGCAGGGCGGACAGCGGCGCGCGCGCTCGCTCTCTCCCGCAGCTGTAAGTGGCGTAGGCGGCCTCCCCCCTTGGTCTCTTTTCTTCTTCTCTTTTTACTTCTAACTTGCTCTCTCCCATGTAGTTAACGGGTTGAAGCAGAGCGGGGAGGGGAGCTGGGGCTGGCGCGGGGCTGCTGGAGCCGCGGCCCGCGCAGAGCGGGGAGCCCCGCGCGATGGCGGAGAGGTTGAGGCGGGAGGGGAGGCCTCGGTGGCCTGCGGGGAGGCTGCCCCGCGGGGGGCGCCGGGCCCTTTCGGGGGGCGAGGCCGCGGCCTGCGCGGGCTCGTGTGGCGCCTGCCCGGGGGCGGCGGAGGAAGCCGAGTCCTTCCTCGCCATCCCCATCGACTCCCGAGTCGGCCCCCGGGGAAACCCGGCGGGGACCAGGCCTTGGGGGCGGCGAGGGAGTGCTCCGAGACCCCCCCCCCCAGCAAAGGCGCAGCTCGGGGCGGAGCGGCCCCGCGGACTTTGGCCATCCGAGCCGCCCGCTAGCCTCGAGCCTCCCGCGGCCCTGCGACCTGCCAGGGTTCGGAGGAGACCGGGAAATGGCCGTGCAGGGCGGCCATGGCAGGGCTCCGCGCCCACTGCGAACGGCTCCTGTGGGGGAGGCGCCTGCCCCCAGCTCGGGAATCCTGACGGCGAAAGGGGGCAGTGGGAACGGGCGGAGGTGGGGGCCAGGCCCCCAGGCTGTGCCGGAATGCTGTGTAGGAATGCGAGTGTTCCTGTCGGTTACGTAAGAGGAGCCGAAGGGCTTCAGCGCACGGATTTAAGGGCAGTGCATAACAGGCAAAAACCTTAAGGTGGCTCCTACTGCGAGGTGATTTATGGCCAGTTTGGACCTTGCATAGGCAGAATCTAGAAATAACCTGCTCGTGTAAGATTTATGGGAGACCTGGGCAAGCCACGAACCATTTTGTGTAGTGGCTCTATTTTGAAAATCGATTTCTGGAAAGGGAGATGGTACGGGTGTGGGGTTTTTTTCTTCTTTTTTTTTTTTTAAGCTATTAGCTTGCCACACATTCTAAAGAAGTGTCCAAAAATTTCTTTGTTAAAGTATGTGCCATTTACACATTGTAAATCTTTGTTTCCTAATGCCTCTAGTTGGTGTAGAGACAGTCAACGCTGTTCTGTGATGATTTATGGTTTGAAACACCACTAATTATTAGTATTATCTCCTTCTAAACTTCTTGTCTGTGATGAATGTGGAAACTTTGTCTTCTCCAGTTTTCGCTCGTTCTTCAGAAACTGTCTACTGAAATTGATATTTCTTTTTTTTTTAAGTATCTCTGTTAAAGAAGGGTAAAAGTATATGATGACTTTTGAACTACTGTTAATTCTACAGCTGTGCTTTACTCTCCTTGTTTTTCAGTTATGCATGTACCCGTTTGAACTCAGAATTCCTGCATATAACATCCAGCAACAGAAGCTGGTGGGTTTTGTCTCTGGCAAATAAGCCAAATTGTAAAATACACAGATATCTGCATGCTAATAGGGTTCAAAATCTGCAGGTTTGCTTATGGTATTGTAGAGTTGTGTATTAATTTATCAGGGTTCATTATGTGATTATTTAAATTTTAAAATTAGGTTAACAGGTATATAAACTTTGTAAGCACTGAGGCTTAGGCTGATTCAGGATATATGAATTTCATGCAGTTATTTATGTATAATATAGTATGAAGGACTAAATCTTTAGATTCTGTTGAAGATAATGCTTGAAGGTTAATGTCTGTCTTAGTTTTCTGTTGAAATCTGTAAGTGCTCATTTCAAATAGATTTTAATTACATGTTAGAAGCTGTTAAGTGAAGATGAGTTAGCCTACATTACAAAATGGAAATGAAAATTAAAATGTTGCTGTGTTAGAATTAGAAAGCTATGTCTGCTTGCCCAGAACCAACAAAAAGAGGGGAAAATCGGGAGAAAAAAATATATTTCTAGTTTTCTCATATCTAGCCAAACTACAGTATTTGACTCATAGCTGCAAGTGTGGTGTAATGATTTTCTCTTTCTCTCTCTCTCTCTGCCCCCCGCTTCTCTTTTTTTTTTCTTTTTTTCTTCCTTTTTTTATTTTTAACTGACAGATGCGGCACTCTAAACGATCTCATTGTCCTGAATGGGACGACAGAAAGAGCTGGGATCAGAGAACGAACAGTAGCAGCCATAAACGCAGGAGAAGGTCCCACAGCAGTGGACAAGAAAGCAAGCACTATAAACCAACTCACTTTTCAGAAAGGTATAAGACTCTGAACTGAGTAGCACTAATACTTCTGATTATGTCTAAAATAAATACATTTTTAAAAGAACAACTTTTAAGAGCCCAAGGTTGGTGATTCCTTCAAGTTCGGCTTACTTAGGACAAGTTTAAATGGCAGTTGTTTTTGTTGACACAGCATGTAAACCATTAAATTGAAATGCTTTATTAGAAACTGTAAATGTTGCCTCTGTTGTCGGGTTGCATACTGGTAGTGAATACATTCAATATTAAATTTCAAGTAAAAATAAGCATTTTCACGTATTTTTCTTAAATTGAAGAAGAGGAGAAGGTTTGTTTAATCATTTACTACAATGGTAAGTATGAAGTAGATTTCTGTCATTAATTTGGAGATGATCTGCTTGTTCTCCCACACTGCTTTCACTGGAAGGATGTGTTTTGCTATCTTTTTCCTGTAAGAAGAGGATCCTGTGGAATTCTTTTAAGAGTTATGTTCATGCTTATAAAATGCTGGATGGGGTAGGTGTACAGCAATAGGGAGGCTTTTTGCCTCTGCAGCTTTTAAGTTTTTTTTTTTTTTTTTTCTCTCCTCTACCCTGGGTAAAAGGTCCTTGATCCAGATACTCTGTCTCTTTTTTACTGTGTTGAATGCAAAGCACCAAGAACAATGTTAACTTCTCTCAGACAATCCAGTCATAGTTGTAGGTTTTTTTTGTTTGCTTGGATTTTTTTTTTGTGCGCTTTGAAGGCATTGAAGGGAATTACTGCTATATTGAGAGCACTTTATCCTGTGATTTTTAGAAGTGCTGACTCACTTGTTCAGTGTGTTCTGAGAAATATTTCTCCTTTTTGAGTCTGAATTTCTACTTATTGTGCAAACTGTGGATGGATTATGTATTGTTCATGTGGATGACTGTGTATTTGAGACTGACAGTCTCATTAACTTCCTAATAAAGTAAGGTGAAAAGCTCCGCTTCTTTTGGGGAGGGAGTCGATTACAAACATTCTTGATGTAAAGAGAGATACTAAGTAACTCAGCTCAAGTCACTTATCTTGTTGGAACCTCAAGTTTTTAAAGTGGAGAACATTCACTTAAAATATATTTGCAGTCATTATTTGGACGATAGAACCATAAATGAAAGAGACCATCATGACCGGAGATATGTTGAGGAATACAGAAATGACTTCTGTGAAGTGTATGACCACAGGCATTATCACAGAGATTATGAAAAGAGTCACCATCATCACTATAGCAAATCCTCTGGTCGGAGCAGGAAAAGTAGTCATAAAAGGAAGCATAAGAGACATCATTGCTCCAGTCACCAATCACATTCGGTATGAGTAATTTTTAACTTTTATTATTAATAAATTAATGGTAATAGACTTCTTAAGTGAGTGTTAGAACTTGAAGTCCTGATCACAGTACTTTTGGGAAATCTGTTTATTTAATAAAGAAGTTTTAGCTGAATCCCTTTGGGAGCATATGAATTTGTTCTTAGTTGAGACTTTGGATCAGTGTTGGGGGGGTTTATCATCAGTACTAATTGCAACCTGGGAATTTCGGTGGCCAGTAATTATGTCACTGGCATCCCCCTGAAAATGTTTGGAAAATGAAGACAGGTCACTGTTACCGCTTTGGTTTTACAGAATAGTGAAATGTCTAGTTTTTAGATAGACTGAGAGATGCCATCTGTCTCATTAATAATAATTAAAAAAATTAATATGCCTTCTTAATGTATACTTCACTGGCAATATGAAGCATGCATATCATCTAAATTGATAATAGTAAGCTGCACGGTATATCTGCATACGTGATTCCAGCTTTTAAGTCATGTGCCTCACTAATGGCATCAAATGTCTTGCTGAAGATGGCATAAGCTTGCTGCCCGCATGCTGTCTGAATCTCTTATTATTGGCTTCATGCCCACTGATAGATCTTCAACTCCAGGTGTTTTATGTTACCCATTTTGCAATAGAAATAGAATGTTAGATTAGTCTATACATTGTAGTCCAAAGACTTTAGAGTAATTTTTCTTGTCTAGTTTATCTAAACATGAGGAGGATAAAATTGCTTGAAGTTCTTTACATTTAGATGACAGAATGTATATATTTTAAAAAATAAGCATTTCATCTGACTGTAAGCTTAGATATATAAATAAATACTGTTTTTTGCTATTTGATAGCAAAGTATTAGAAGTAGTGACCTTGCAGTCTTAATCTGTCTTCAATTAAGCCACTGTTTGAGAGACAAAATTGTGTTGTTTTTTTTTCTGTTGCCTTATCACTTTAAGTATTTATCTGAAAATCTGTTCCTTGCCATGTTTTTCTTCTGTAACATAAACTGTGCCCTGTGAATTTCTGGGGACTGAATTTGAAATTGCTCCTGCCAACTGTTCGTGGCCTGGTGCGTAACTGAATGCCTGAATATCTCCCCGCTGAATGAATTGCGTATTCTGCCCTGAATTCACTCTGATATAATGATTGGCTGGACGATCTTGGTGCCGATTCCAGAAGAGTCACCGAAGGAAAAGATCCAGGAGTGTAGAGGATGATGAGGAGGGTCACCTGATCTGTGAAAGTGGAGACGTTCTAAGAGCAAGATGTATAGAACATTTTTCAACACTTTTTAAAAACTTTCAGCAAAAAGTCTGTTTAGAATAGTATGTCAGAGGAGGGGGGCTAAAGAAATCTTCATTGCTCTTTTTGTTTTGTTTTTTTTTTGTGCTTTTTTTTTTTTTGCATCTTCTTTTCTGTAGAATTTAAATACTGTGTTCAAAAAGTTCCAAGTAGTAAATGAACTTGAGTCTTGAGATTAGAACAAGAGATAGTTTTGTAGCTAACTGTTTTCATGACACCTGTGCAATAAAATAACACATTCGAATGCTGAGATTTAAAGTAAATATGTTTTTGTAATGACATTTTAAAATCTACATAAATATTACTTATTCTTGTTTAAGTAGTTACATAATTCTGACTTGTATTTGTTCTTTTTAGATGAAATTGTTGCAACTTTAGGAGAAGGAGCTTTTGGAAAAGTAGTGGAGTGCATAGATCATGATATGTAAGTACAA
This sequence comes from Crypturellus tataupa, assembly GCA_034781795.1. Taxonomy (NCBI): domain Eukaryota; kingdom Metazoa; phylum Chordata; class Aves; order Tinamiformes; family Tinamidae; genus Crypturellus; species Crypturellus tataupa. Next base: position 4,482,650 of record JAWLRI010000995.1, read on the forward strand.
ATTAAATTATATTTTTAAGTGCACATCATGGAAAAAAATGCACTTTAGCTGAGAAATTAAAAGTCCAAAGACTTTTAGTCCCAAGACTTTTTCTTTGGTAGTAAGTTGGAGTCAAATGAAGTATTAAAACATATTTCCGGCAGAAGATCTTTTCAAATATGAGCTATCTTGCAAGCCTATTTCCAGATGAGCATTTTTAAGGAGTTTAAGACATCACATCTATTCGTGTGACTTGCTGATCACTTTTAAGATTCTTCAGTTATATATTTAAATATTATATTGCTTCTATTGCTCTGTGAAAGGCCCTTACCTAGTACTGACGTGAAGTAAGGTGTGCAATCCAGAAAAATATTTTAACCCTGTTTTTCTCTGAGTTTTTAAGAATCTGTCCTTAATGGAGTAAACTTCCTCCAGCACATTTGATTTGGGGAAACATCTGACTAAAAAGAATTTTTTTCAAAAGTAAACCATTTATAAACTTTTTTTTCTTCTATGCATGCTGTATAGCCCCCGTTACAATCTGGTATTTTTCTGCCTTTAATCTCTGCCCTTAATATGAAGGGGGAAACCTGTGTGTTCCCTCCTGATGCATCAGTCTGCCTTTTTTTTTTTTTTTTTTCTTTTTCTCTCTCCTTCCTTGCAACTGCTGTTGCTGTAATGAGAGGACTTGAAGGTCCTTTGAAGAATACAGAATTGAATTAAAAGACTGACTATAAGATGACACAGTGAGATACTCAGGAAAAAATCTTGGTTCTTGGTTAAAGCAGCTGTTGGAACTGTAAATTTCTTTACTTAGTCTCCATAATCAGACTTACCCTTGCACCCTTTTCTGAATACACAGTAATCCAGTTAGGTCTTTTTGTTGGAGTGGTGACTTCAGTGTGATGGCATGTTTGATGTAGGGGAGAAAAAATGAACATATTTCCACCACATCTGTATATGCTAGGACACTTGCACAGTAAAGCTGCAGATTAAAGTTATTTTAACCATCTGTTTGGTATATGCAGTTCTGTGACATGGCTCTAGGTTATTTTTCGCTCTGCCTTTGGCTTATTCATTTTATCTTTCCATTAGTTAGGTCTGTTCTTGAGATTGTGTCCTGAAGAGTCATTAGATTTTAAACAGTTTTGCAATGACAAATTCTACTTGTCCACAAGTGAATGTGAAGGGATGAACTATGTGTATGTGTTCCATTTCAAGTTTCATTTTCTTGTACTTCTTACGGTCCATTAATTTTCACGATGTTGAAATACTCTAACTCTAAACTTCTGAAATTAAATAATTATTTCCACTGATTCCATTGAATAAAGAATAGAACAAAGTCAGCAAGTTGCTGGAAAGTTGTCAAATTTTTGGATGGGATAAGAAGATTATTTAATAGATGGTTAATATAGAATATATATGATGTATATTCAATCTTAACTAGAACTTAAAAAAAAAAAAAAACACTGATCCTTCCTTTGAAATGGGATTACATCAAATTCCATAAATAAAACTTGTAATTCTCTACTATCTGATTTGATAATGATATACTCTGTGGTGTTTCCTTCTATTAAAGGAGAGGAATGCATGTAGCAGTTAAAATTGTGAAAAATGTTGGTAGATACCGGGAAGCAGCCCGTTCGGAAATACAGGTATTGGAACACTTGAACACCATGGATCCAAGCAGCACTTTGTAAGTATAAAAGTAGAACAGTCAACATACTAAGGTTTTGGCAAAACATAATTATTCAACAGGTTGCATTTTCATGTATTGACATGTACTGTTTTTATTTTTAAGCCGCTGTGTCCAGATGCTGGAATGGTTTGATCATCATGGCCATGTTTGCATTGTGTTTGAGCTGCTGGGACTTAGTACTTATGATTTCATTAAGGAAAACAGCTTTCTGCCATTTCATATTAATGACATTAGAAATATGGCTTACCAGATTTGCCAGTCTATAAATTGTAAGTAAATCTCAATGCTTTTATCAAGTGTGTGTGTGTGTGTGTGTCTGTATATATATATTTAACAGAAATGAATCAATTATTTATGTTCTTTTTCCCCTGTAGTTCTACACCATAATAAACTAACTCATACAGATTTGAAACCTGAAAATATCTTGTTTGTGGAGTCTGATTACATAGTGAAGTACAATGCTAAGATGGTAAGTTTGCGCTTTTCTTTCCTACCCGCTTTAGAATTGTTTTGTCTTCGTTTGAACTTTAAAATCTTGCCATGTGTGAAAGATCAAATTATAAAAGGGTTTATGTTTGTTAGATCCTTTGTGCTTTTTGAGATGCACTAGATTTCTGCTAAGCTGGTAATGTTGCTCTGATTCAAACTAAGTTGTTTCATCTGATAACAGCAAGGGCCTTTGTTTAATGAAATTCAGCATTGTTAGGAGACTTTGTGTTAATAGCTTTAAATTCAGCTAGCTTTTTCTTGGTTCATGTTTCTGTGTTTAAAAGAAGCTCTTTCAGTCTCTTTCTTAAAAGCATCTTTTTGTTTTGGGAAGGGTGTCAGATCTTGTTTCATATCCAGTTGCCCTGTTTCTAAAGAAGCCTGAAGTACCTCTCAGTTTGATTGTTTTTGCCTTGCTTAATGGCAACAAGAAGTTGCCGTGCTACATTTTCCGATTATCACGGATGTGTAGTGTTGATAGCTGGGCAATGTTATAATGCGCACAGGCCCATGGTAGGAACGTTCTTGAGCAGCATCATCTTCCTTTTAGATCTAAGGAAAACCTAGAACGCAAAGGTCTTAGCATGACTGTGTCAGCTGGTATTTTGAAGATATTTTATATTGCCAGTGTGATGAATAGCATTTACCCAAGCAGGTGTTTGAAAGGAGTAACCAAAAACGTTTGTGTTCTCTTACAGAAGCGGGATGAACGCACATTAAAAAATACAGATATAAAAGTTGTAGATTTTGGAAGTGCAACTTTTGATGATGAACATCACAGTACATTAGTGTCTACAAGACACTATAGAGCTCCTGAAGTAATTTTAGGTGAGTAAAGACTTTGAAGCCTTCTGACAGTTAATTACAAATCATTCAAATGTTTTCCTGTTTCATAAACTGAAGTAGCTGCACATGATTTTAAAATTTCAGTTACTGTCTATGACAGATGATGATGTTAAACTTCTTGAGTGCAAACAAACTTCTCTGTTTTTAAAAGCAGAAGTTCAAATGCATTCCATTGTATTTTTCAAGTTCTGAGGAGAGGCATGCAGAGAAAAAGCACATATCAGTGAATGGATGAAAACATAGCATTTCCTTTGTGGATTACTTGTGTTTGGAATGTATTAAAACATACACTTTGCATGTTTTGCAGCACTGGGATGGTCACAACCTTGTGATGTTTGGAGTATTGGTTGTATTCTAATTGAGTATTACTTGGGATTTACTGTATTTCAGGTATGTGCATAAATGGAACTCTTATGTTCAAGACCTGCTTTTATCTTTTTAATGACATCTACTAACTGTTAGTGCAAAAGGCTTAACTTCAGAGGGCTTTATTATATAGAATAGGCTGTAAACAGCATTAATATATAAGAACGTGGTGTATTATAACTGCTAAGGATCATCCATTTTAGCCTTTTGAACAATGCAGTCTGTCCAGAGGTTGAAGATGCTGTTCAGATTAGAATAAATTATACATGTGTAAAGCTTGGTTCACAAACTGTTTTGCAGGGGCCATGTTAACCGTGGAAAGTGCAGTGTAACAAGCTACATTGTACTGTCTGGTTTTAATCATTTAATGTAACATATAGTGGCACTGATGCTCAGAAGAACATCTTAATTGTAAATTGACTTGCCATCAAGTGGTTGGGAGTAGAAGAATGTGAAAGGTATATTGCTTTTTTTTTTTTCCCCATAGACACATGATAGTAAAGAACACCTGGCAATGATGGAAAGGATACTAGGGCCTCTGCCATCTCACATGATCAAGAAATCCAGGTAAGCCCACTGTAGGAAGAGCAGGTTGCCTAATATTTCCTATTTCCTATTTTAAAAGAATGATTTGAGCCATTTTAAAGTGTTTGTTGTTCCATGTGAGCTGCCAGAAGTCAACAGACTTCTGGGTTTTGCAGTTACCTGTTAATCTGTTGCAAGAAACTGTTGAGATTTAGCTGAGCATAACTGTTTTTACTAGTGCAGCTCCCAAGCTCTTCCGTTATTCCTTTGTATCCCCCACACTGGACTGCAGTGACCTCTTTATGTTATTTAAGGCAATACATGCAGCAAAAGTTTCCCATTTCCAGTGTAAGGAGAAGTAGTTGACACAGGACTCTTCCCTAACTTCCAAATGCTCCAAATCCAGAGTGCGCCGGACTTTAATGGTCCGTTTTCTTTCTGAAGTAAGTTGTATTGTTGTCAACTAATCTAGGTAATCCTGTAACTCAAGATATAGTAAAGCATAAATTGCACTAATTCTGAGAGGATTCTGGATGCGTTTAGAGTTGCTCACAGTTAAGCAAAACAGATTCTTAATGTTTTTAGATAGCTGCACTGGAAATAAGATGAGCTAGTACTGAAAAACACTTATGTAGCAGTTAATGTGATGCCAGTTAATGTGGGTTTGTTAGAACTTTAATTGCACTGGTATTGTCATATATTTGCCACAGTCTTCTAAATTAGGGAATATCTGTTTTTCATTCATTTTGCCCAGATGCAAACGATTTTTAAAAAACTGCAGATTTTATAAATATTTTAAATATCAGTAGTCTGTCTTTTGTTATTAGTAGATGAGACTAAGTTATTCCCTTAGAACACCTTTGTAAATAACCTCTTTTTTAAAAATGCCAGTAATTAAAAATGTTTTAAATAGAGTACAGAAGAACCTGTTCTGTAAGTGCAGTCAGAGTGGTAGTATAAAAGCAGTAGGTTTCTCTGAGAGTTACCAGTAGAAAAGTTAATCTCCCATGCAGAGAGCCTACTCATGTACCTTCAATTCCTTTTTTTTTTTTTTTTTTTTTTTTTTCTTGTCATGCAGAAAGCACTATTTTCATCATGACCAGTTGGACTGGGATGAGCACAGTTCTGCAGGTCGATATGTTAGGAGACGCTGTAAGCCTTTAAAGGTAGGGGATAGCATTTTTTTTTATTATTATCAGTTATATTTGTAGTTTTGAAAGATCCTCTAAATTATTGCTGTGTTTTTTCCTTGCCTCCGCAGGAATTCATGCATTGCCAAGACATAGATCATCAAAGTCTCTTTGACCTTGTTCGCAGAATGTTGGAGTATGATCCAGCCAAAAGAATTACTCTTGATGAAGCCTTGCAGCATCCTTTTTTTGAACCATTAAAGAAGTAAATTGAGAGATCTCTTATCCTTCTCCAAGGAGATTACCTAGACTGCGTCAGTCAACAGAGATTGCATGAAACTTTTGTAAACTTTAAATTATTTTGTACAGTTAAGTCTGTAAATATTTACATATGTTTTGTATAACTGTCATGTTTATCTTGTTGAACAGTTGTAGTCTTAATCATGGATATCAAGGTGAAAAATAAAAGTAATTTTCATTTTTGACATTTGTCTTTTTTTCTTTTTTAAACTGCACCCTGTATTTTTGTAGAGGGAGGGTTAGTGAGGCATCAAACTTCAGATGAGAGATCTAAGAGGAGTGAAGTCCTCTTGTTTCTTCTCACAGTGCTTTCCATGCCACATCTTCAGAGGCAAAGCATGGGCTCAGTGTAAGCAATGCAAGCCAAAGGGAAAGAAACAAAAAAGTTATATATTGTTGTCACTATAAAACTGTAACTACAAAACAGTTTTACCAAAATCAGAAAGTGAAAATTGTGTATTCCTGCTTAAGTCATTGTAGGCTTTGTTAATGGAGTTACCAGAATACTTTGCACCAGCTGAAAAATGATGTATGCTGAAAATACTTGCTAGCCTGATTCTTTTTTTTCACATTTTTGCCCAGTAAATTAAAAAAATACCCTCAAGATTAATAGAGCAACTGCAGCAAGGTGCGTGGAGGTCTTTCGGGCCCTGTACAAATGGAAGTCTAGGCTGGAGGAGAAAGGGGCCAGTGTCCAACATCCTGGGGCTCCTGAGTGAAGGAGCCCGGAGCTGTTAGCAGCTGAGGGACAGCCAGGTGCCAGCGGGTCTGTCTGTCTAATCGCTCTGGTAGCTCAGGTTCCCTGGGCTGCCCTCCATGCATTCAGCCCTACTAGGATACAGATTTTTACATGCAAAAACTCCCGTTTCCTTGATAAAAAATAAACTTAGATGGGATAGTTTGTAACATTGGCAGGCCTGGCTCATGCTCTATACTAAGTGCACCTAGAACTCTCAGTAAATCTATTTATGTGCTTTTCTGCACTTTTAAATTTTAGCTCTTGTATCATAAAATACGGTCTGGAAATCTGAATCGTTTTAGCAGGCAGCCCAACATTTTCTGCACCACAGGTGAGTTAGACATTGTAGTAAGCATAGATGATAGGAGAAAATAAAGTCGCCTTTAAAGGGAACAAAACAACTTTTGTCTTTAAAAGGGCAAACGGTGTGTGAGATAGAGAGCTTCAGCGGGAAGCAGAGGAGTCCAGCTCGGGGATAAACTGAACAGAAGAGGGTTGGGGGTCTGTGCCAGAGGGCTCAGGAGCAGCAGTAAGAAGCCCTTTCTCCTTGTCCCTTTCCAGCTATCGCCGCTACGAGGACGGTCCAGGTCACAGATGCAGCTTGGTCGAGACGCTCTGTACCCTGGAAGTTCCCCAGAACTGATTGCGCTGGAGGCTCGGAGCTCCTAAGATAAGTCTCACGGGCTGCAGGAGGGAGGGAAGGGATTGCTGCAGTCATCTCCCCTTTGCATCTCCAGGCAGCAGCAGGAGAGGAGGAGTTAAGTGCGACCAGGGCGAGAAAGCAGCTCCAGACAGCAGTGTGCGCGGCCAGCTCAGGTACACACCTCTTACCAGCTCAGCTTTAGCTCCTCGCACCCTCCTGCAACTTCTCTCCAACCCCTGGGAGTTTCTGCCACCCTGCCCTAGGTTTCACCCGCCTCCCCTAGAAGCAGCACCCGGGATGGCAGAGATGGTGCCCAAGAGGCAAGGAGCAGCGCTAGACGTATATGCGTGTGCCCAGAGTCTGGATGGGCATTAAAATATCCAAGGACGCTCATAGGCGAGTTAAGAGTTGATGTGCAATGAGGGAGAGCAGAGAGGGGAAAACAGGGGGCTCTGGTATAGATAGTGAAGCCGGAGGCAGCCGGGGTTTGGGTGGCAGCCGCGAGCGCGGCTTTCCACGGCCTCGGTCCCTCGGGGCTCCCCGCAGCCCACGGCACGCGCAGGGGGCAGCGCGGCCGAGGGCGCT
>JAWLRI010000995.1:4490407-4522473 GCA_034781795.1 Crypturellus tataupa
GAGGCCGCCGGCCCCGCCGCGCTGCTGGCCGCGCTGCAGCCCCGCGTGGAGCAGCTCTGCCGCGAGGTGAGTAGCGGCGCGAGCCGCAGCCCGGTGCGCCTCTCCCTGCGCTCCTGCTTCCCTGAGTTTGCTTTATACTCTGTTTCTTTCCCCGCTTCCATCCCGTGAAGCGCGAGCACTTCTGTAACCGTTAAAAACCATCCCAGAGGCAAATAATGCGAGCTGAGGAACCCGCAGCACCTCCCGCACCGGGGAAGTGCTTAAAAGTTCCTTATCCCCGGGAATCCCGGCGTGCAGGGCTTCCCTGGAGGACATCCCGCTGTGTCTGGGTGCCCGTGGGGAGGCATCGCGCTACCCGTGCGGGCAGGTAGCGGCGGTGCACGAGCAGCCCCCGCGCTCCCCGCGCCGGGACGTTCCGGGTTATTCGCTCAGGGCTCCGGCACTGAGAGTGCCGCTGCTTGCAGAGCAGTTATCCACACTTAGCCCTTAACTAAACCGAGTCTTTGCAAAAAGACTTGATCCTAAAGTCGTGTTTTCCCCCGGGCTCTGGTGGTCCGGGTGGTTTCGGCGTGTTCGCAGGAGGGGCTCGCAGCTCGGGCAAAGCGCCGCTGTCCGCAGCGATGCCTGCGGGTCCCGGCCGTCCCGTCCCGGCTTCACGCTGCCCTTCCACCAACGGGGCAGCCCTGCAGCCTCGGGCGGCCAAAAACGCGTTTCTCCCCCCAGCTGGGAGCACCTCCGGGGAGCTTAAACCGCGGGAAGCGTCGGGAATGCGAGAGGGGCAGGACGTGTCGGGAAGAGCGTCGCTCCGCTGCCCGTTTGCAGCGGGAGGGTGATGCTGCGCCCTGCAAACGCGGTCCTGCTGCCGTGCCTTGGCGAAGGGCGGTGATAAAATACGGTTTTTATGCGGCAGCTGAATACCAGAGCAGAGGGGTGCTCGTCAGCCGGGATCACACAGTCTGGTTAGCTCGGTTGCTCCGGTCAGGAATTAGCCCGCCGGTCATGGCAGCAGCTCCGTCCCAATTACTGCAGTGAATGTGCTTGGGAACGGGGCCGCTTTGTGCGGCGCTGCCTAGCATCATGTGCAGCCTCTTGCTGAGATGTAGTTAAGTGCGGAAAGCTTGTTGTGCGCTGCGGACGCGCGGATGGAGACTGTGCAGGGGGAAAACGAAGCGAAACCACAGAATTTGGTTGCTAATGCAAGAGTGAGCTTGTTGAAACGCTCGGAACGACCAAACTCTTGTCAATACAGAGAGCAAATTCTGACATGAGTGATGGATTCCAGGAATGTTTATTAGTCATTGTGCTGTCTATTAGTAGTCATTTTAAATGCACTTTTTATATATTAAAGTTTCCAAAAAAGTGTGTTTCTGAAGCAAATTCCTTTCTGTTGCAAAGACCTCTCGCAAGTCAAGCAGCTTCTTCCCTTTCTGTGCTTCAATTTCTGTGGAGCAAGCGAATATTTCCATCAACATGAGCATCAGCTGGTGCCTGGGGTCAGTTTTGTTAATTTCTGGGTTTTGTCTGTCTTTGAAGTTCGCCACAGTCATTCAGAAGTGAAACCAAAGCCCCATGTGCTCTCTGGCCACGGCCCCGTGATACTTTGTTCTTTGTCGCTGCACCAAGAGCGTCCGTACGTACCCAACCTCGAGGTTTGCTGGCGTGATTTCTCAGAGCGATGCATGGAAAAAGCAGCAAGCGCCATCCCCAAACGCTTCCTGCGATTCCTTTTAATGTTGCTTAAACGCCTGGCAAATAAAAGAGGATAGGAAATAATAAAGGAAGCATAAATGTGTAGTTTAGGCAATAAAAGCCAGTTTGGACAACTAGGGCTTAGTTTCTGGCCCTGTGACAGGCACCCGTCTAACTGGAGAAATTACTGAGTTTCTTGTTGCAGCTCATTTTTGCTGCGGGTTTCCCTTGAGCGGAACGCGCTGCAGATCCGCGCCCCGATACGCTCTCCAACGTGCCTTAGCGACGTGGTCGAGAGGTGGAAGTGTCTCCACTTGTTGCGCAGCGAGAGCTCGAATCCGGCGTGCAGCTTTCGCGCCGGAGTGAAAACGTTAATGGGAGGACTATAGAAATCTGCAGTTGTTGTAAACAAAGCCGGGAGGTTTTGTGCACAATGGATTTATTGTCTGTATTGGCTGCAGAGTGTCCAGATTAATCAGCTTCATGACAAGAAAAATTCAATGCGAGTGAGTACACAAGAAGAGCCCAAGAGAGGAAAATATCTTTGCTGCTGCCCAGGATGGACTCACTCGCTGCGTTTGCCCCGACACCTTCAGCAGTGCCTCAAAATGAGTCACTTTGTGGTATTCAGGCAGCAAAAGGCTGTCAGAAAAAGTGCATTTATAGTGTAGATAACTCTGGTTTCCCCAGTCAGAAGTATTTTTGGATGCTTTTAGCCTTGCCCCCGTTTTCCAAAGGAGACTCCGTGTTCTGTTGCAGCTGGATGATTCTGTTTATCCAGCCCCTCGGGGACACCTCGGCCGGGTGCCGCGAGCCCACGCTGACACGTTAAGTGCTGCTCAGTAGCACATCCCAGCAGTGGGAATAAATGCATGGAACTGCAACAGCTGATAAAAGTGTTTAATCGACAGCAGAAAGGGCCAGACCCTAATTCACAGGTAGCCTAATTCCTTAGTAGCCCACGGTGTCCAAATGTTTGGGCACAACCTGGGTCCTCAGGTCCATAGCATTCCAGTCTGAACGCGCGGAATTCGATAAGGATGCTGAATTTGCTCTCTTTGAAGTGGGGGATGTGGATTGGGGCTATCAGGCCATGGTTTCCCTCTGGGTCAACCCTCAGGGTGAGAAGGAGCTTCCCGAGGGCTGGAATCGCTCCCGAGCCCGCGCGGCTCCCTGGGGCGCTCTGCCTGGGCTGGCAGAGCCTGCCCGTCCTCGACGCTGGTTAAGGGGGCCCTGGCGCCCTCCTGAATGCGTCACCGATATCTGGGTGGCTCCGCGAGCAGGCAGCTGCAGAGACACTGCGCTTGCCCCGTGCGGGTCTCGCCGCGTCCCGGTGGCTTTGGGTGGCCCTGGGGGCGCTGAGTGCCCCGTTCCCGCTGAGAGCCGCAGCCAGGTGCTCCGGGGCTCCCCGGGGAGCCTCATCCCCTCGGCCTGTGCTCCACGTTATGTGCATTTAAGCACAAACTGTCCCAGCTGGTCTGCGAGTGCAGCCCTGAGCACAGCGGGCTGAAGCGGCTCCGTGCAGGGGCCGTCTGTGCTGCTCCGCTCGCTCTCACGGTCCCTCTGCGGTGCCACTTGGGCACCTGGGGACAGGCCAAGGTGGTGCTGAAATCGCAGGTGAGATCTGCGCAGCAGGCGCCGTTTGCAGGTGACTCCCAGGTGCTCTGTGTGCAGGAGCCCTCCCCTGCCCTGCGCGAGGGGCTGGGGCTCCAGCGCCTGCCAAGAAACCCCAAGTGTTGTCTGTGCCATCTCCATGTGGGGAATTGCACACCAAGGCAGGAGGGGACGGGGTCCACGCGCCCTGCCCGCGGGCTGTGCTGGGTGCCGTGGGCGCGGGCTGTGCACGCGGGGCAGCGCGTGCTCTAAGCGGCTGTTTTTATTCCTCCTCTCAACAGAAACTGGGCGAAGGATTAGCCAAGCTGCGCACGGCGAGAGAGGCCCCGTCGGACTGCATGTGCCCCCCAGGTAAGCGCAGGCGACCGACTGTCCTGGGCTAACGCTGCTCAATTCCTCTCCTATTTTCTATATTCCTCCATTTAAAGTAAAATATGTTGGGAAGTGTTTTTTCCAAGCTGAAGCACTGCTCACGATTGAGATTATTGTGGCATTGCTTTGCTTTGGCCTGCGTAAGGATAAAGGAGCTTGAGGTTTGGATAAAGGAGGCGTTTGGCTATAAGAACAGAGGAGCAAATAGCAGTACCCAGTTGTGAGCGCTGGGTGTGGGGCCAAGGCAATTTAGAAGCAGTAACAAAATCAGTGTGGCTCGCTGCAAGTGTGATAATTAAAAGCTGCAGCTTGCAGCTACAGCCCTGCCTGCTCGCAGGGTAGCTGCGAGAAAGCTGCCGTGGATTGTTTAAATTTCCTCTCGGAGTTTAATGAACTTCTTAAACTGTCAAAACTTCCTGTTCTGCTTTGGAAGTGCGTGCTCCTTGGAAACAGTAAACAGCTTAGATTAGTTTGTAAAGAATCTCATTTATAGCCATGCTGGGGAAGTGCTCTGCTGTCCCGCTGCGTGGCACGAATGGCTCTGCTCTGGTGCCCTCGCAGCCTCTCCTCCCTTCTGCCCTGCAGAAATAGTGAAGGATGGAGAAAAGGTGTGCGGGTGCACGGGGGGATGTAGAGCCTTGCAAAGCAGCAGGTAGTTCAGTTTGGGTTTGGAGATGGGAAGAAAAAAATGGACTTTTCAATGTTGCATATGGAAGTGTCATAGACAAGTGTGCAGGCTCAAATTTTCCTGGTTTACTGGATGCAGCTCATACCAGAATGCAGCTTGCAGTGTTATTCTGGGTTCATGAGACAGAAAGGATGTATTTCTTTTTTTCTTTAAGGTTGTGTGCAATTATCTATTAAGTAACTCCATGATAACTCTCCTAAATGATCTACCACAATTGTTACAGCGCTTTCTAATGCCAATGTGCTGCGTGCGGGATTGCCCTCCGAGCAGATGAGCTGAGACACAAATCAAACTCGCTTACGAGAATGCTGGTCCAAGCGAGTTTTCTTCCTTCTGAGAGAAAACAAATACAGAGCAGGACTTATCTCCCCAACTCTGCCCTCAATTTCCTGGCGATTAGTGACCCTCTATTTTACTTTCCTGCTGCCTCCCTGCCCTTCCGCAGACCCCGGGGCTCTCGGGGTTGTAGCCCCTGCGGCCCGGGCGCCGCTGGTGGCCCCAGTGGTCAAGAGGCTTTTCCTCTTCTCCGCAGAAAGTAATTGAGATTTAAGAGGCTGCTTTGTGGCGCGAAAGTCCCGATTCGGTTCTGGGTCAGCGCGTCCGCTACCTCTGAAAGGAGGGGGAAAGAGGAGGGACAGCGGTCTGCACACGCTGCTGAGATGCTCGTTACAGTCGTTAATGAATGTCGAAGTAATTGGGGAGCCAAAAGCGGGCGAAATGCTGTTCTTGTGGATAGAGACGATGTGGCATCTGCGGCCACCGTCCCTCGAGAGCGGCTGCACTGGCACGTGCTGCTCGACCGTGGTCGTAACCCTGCCGGGAAGCCTTTCCGCTCTTCCAGGGTGTACATCGAGGGACAGTTTCTCACTTATCTGTCTTTTTTTTCTAAAGAAGACTGAATAGTCTCACGAACTGTATTAAAAAGCCCAATCCAGGAGCACACCAGGGCTTTGGCACCCATGTTCCTGCCACACGGCATGGTGCCAAGCTGCAGCCTCGCGGCTCGGGCTCACTTCTCTTCCTCTCCATGGCCTGAAAAGCAGCCGTAGGAGAGGGGAATGTGCCGCGTTCAGATGGGACGTGCAGATCTGTGAGGCTCTACCCGTTCGTGAGATGACAGACGGGATCGTGGCCAACCGGGTCGCTGCCGGGCTCCAGCTCGCGTGAGTGGGAGCAGGAGGCACCCGAATCTCCCGCACTTGTGTTTACTCCTCTCTCTCTCTCCAGAAACTGAGCCCGGCTTAAGACGGCCTCCGCCCTGCGGCTAGATTTGGTTCCAAGCCTGTCCCCCGAAGCGTTACCTGCCTCATTACCCCAGGGTAATCCCCGTCTTGGTGTCCCGGTGGTAAAAGCGGGGAGACTTCCCTGCCGTCCCCTGGAGCTGCCCTGGCAGCCCGCTCGGGGCTTGGGTTCTGCTTGGTTATAAGCAAGACCTCTCTTGTGCATGCACCGAGCTTGGGAGTTCTCTGCTGCTTTTACCTGAGGCTTGTTTGGGGTTATTTTATTTATTTCTTTATTCTTCAGTGTGCTTTATACGGTGTGTCTGGGCACGGCGGTGGGAAGCTCGTGAGCCACGGGGCTCCTCGGCCAGCAGAGGGGGCCCGGCCAGCTCGCCGAGCCGCCGCGACGTCCGAATCCCAGGAAAACCAAATAAAAAAGGAGCTGGAGGGGCTGCCCCGTGGGCCGGAGCTGGGAGGATGCGGCAGTGGCGGCGGCCTCGGTGCCTGTCCTCGCCGCCTCCGGGCTTGGGGAAATCCCTGGGGATCCAAAGTCCCTTTGGTTTTTAATTATTTTATTTGGTTTTTAGTTATTGCACAGAAGCGTGTGGGGATTGGGGCACTTTTTGTCACTGACCGTTCGCGTTTTCTCAGTTCCTTTGGGGCTTCTGGGCCTCACAGTGCTGTGGGGAGCCCCTTTGCCAACTTCCTGGCATCAGGAGCGCCCATTGTACCTTTTTTTTTCCCCCTTTTTTCTTCATTTCCCTTATTTCCTCCATTTTTTCAGTCATGTGGTGCTGCTGTTGGTTGGGGACACTTGGTGGCACCTTCTCAGGGCGGCCTTGGCTCCAAGCAAGGCCGGAGCCTTGCAGTTGTGCGACCTCTCACTGGTCTTTCCTCTTTTAATAGGATTTCTCCCCCTCCTTATATATTTAAGTGTAGCCCTTTGAAAGCCGAGGTGTGAAGGACCTGTTAAATGCAGCATTTGCCTTCTGGGAAGACTTGGGGTCTACGAAAAGGTCCCTCATGTCCTCGTGGTGCTGATTTATGGCGTTATTAGATGCAGGAGAGCAAAATGCTCCCTTTTAAACCCAACGAAAGGGATGAAAGAAGGGAAAAGAATTCCAAAGATCCACCTAGTTCCCGTGGAGGACATGAGGGATGGAGATTTGCAGGCCCTGGCTTTGATACATATATATTTATATAATGTATATGATATATGTATATATCACAAAACAGTACTAAATGTCGAGTATAATAATCTGATGTTCCAGTTATTATGTGACAAATATTTCCCAATAATGGCTTGGCAAGGCCAGCTGTGGAGTGATGCTTCGCACTGCAGATTGCTCCATTTCTGGTCAATTCAAACCATGTGGAGCCCTGTGGAAGTGGGACACGTAAGATCGTTTATACCTCTGCAGTCTGACACCCCACTTTAATATTATTTTATTTTTAAATTTGTGCCCTTAACTTAAAACACGGATTTTTTTTCTGACTTTTTTTCCCACCTCCCTTGAAGTTTGGCGCCGTTCTGTGGTTCTTGGCTGCTTGAAACATCTGACTATTTTCACTGCTGTGAGTGTTGCCTTCAGATGTGCCTCGCTATCTGCCCGGCTCCCCGCGCCGGCTCCCCAGGTAATTAGCACAACAGAATTTCCCTAATTGCTGCAGATCAAGGAGCAGAGGCCTCTGTTTGCTTTGCAGTACTGACAAATGGCAGCTGCTCTGCGGCAGCCAAATGCGGTGCTCGAAATTCTCCTCCTTGGCCTCTTAGTTTCACACCCTTGCGCGACGGGAGCCCTTTATCGCTCCCCTGTTCTCACATCCCGGGTATCTGGAGCTGTAGCTCTGCCTTTCCCAATCATTGCGAATTCTTTGGGATAATTAAATAGATAGGGAAGAATATCAAACAAAAGCAAATATTTCTTCTTTGAATTAGCTGTAATCTCTACTGGGGAGTCGCTTTGCATGGCAGTGAACAGCAGTGCTTGAAGTGCTCTTTACTGTCACCTCAAGTGATGTTTTTCTACTAATGAAAGCATTAAAACACAATATTTTCCCATAATTTCCATAATTTAGAACAGGATGAAGATCTTAGCATTACCAATTTTTACTTTTTTCCCTAAATCCACCTTACTTTCCTACAAGAACCTTGTCCTCTTCCTATCCCTTACCAGTCATTTATTTTCAGTGGGGTTTACTCTCTTATTCGGACTTTGCTCATAGGAGGCTAGGACATTCTTGCCAGTTATAGTATTAATACACTTTTTGTTTTGTTTTAATCAATCTGAAAATGCAATCAGAATCATTTCCTGCACAGAAAAACCTTTGTTGGGATTTAAAAAAAAAAAAAAAGGGAAAAAGGAAAAAGAGAACCAGGAGTCAAGTGTTGAAGCATCTAAATGAATAAGAAAAAACTGCATGGGAAGAACCTCAGGAAAAAAAAATATGATGGAGAAGGTCCTAATCCAGCGTGGGCCCCCGCCGGGCACAGGGAGCTGCTTGTCTGCATGGGGACAGGGATAGGGACGGGCTGGCGCAGCTCCCGTCCCTGGGCTTGGCTCCATCACTTGTTTTGGCTGAATGTGGCGCGGAATTGGTGCGGAGCTGAATTGGTGCGGAGCTGCCGAGTGCCAGAGTTAGTGCTGGGTCCGGTCACATCCCAGGGAGCCTCAGCCAGGGATTTGGGGAGGTTTTTTTGTGGCTCTGGGACTACCCTAATCTTTGGGTCCCAGGGTGCTTTTCAAGAAGTGACTGCAATAGATGGGAATAAATTGAAGGAAAGCCCCAAACTGCTTCTGAACCTGGAGGCCTGACTTAGTGATGTCCCTGGTTTATTTGCACCCGGAGTACTCACTAATGCTGCAGCAGCGCTATCGTGTCGTGGCAATGGCAGGGGGACGTGTGGAGCAACAGTTGTCATCAACATCCTCCTGGAGGTGACGTTTAAATGCTCCATGTGACAGGTATTTTCCCATGTGGAAACTAGCCCGGTGCTGGTGTACCCAGAGCCACCGGCAACGCTGGTGCGGAGTCAAAGCAGTCGCTATAAGGGCAGCCGGGCTCAGTTTTTGGCCTTCATAAAATCACTGGAATTAGATACTGGCCGCAGCCGTCTCGCGTTGAGCCTGCGGCCAGAGTTATTTATCCTGACGCTGTTTGGGGACGCGAATCCCCCGGCTCCTAGCGCTGCGCTCGGAGCTGGCCCTTGCGCAGCTGCGTTCGTCCCCAGACCGCTTCAGCACGAACTAATTAAAAATGGTGACATCAGTGGGAGGCGGTTTTGAAAATTTATTTTTTCTGAGTCTGCCAGAGTTATTTTGAGTGTAATGAAAACTACACAAATAAACCCGATGACCGTCTCCTCTGCGAGCGGCTCTGGGCAGCTTTATCGTCGCCTTGACGTGCGCAGGCGTTCGTCGAGCGCAGGGTTATTCGCTGCCCGCCCCTTCGGCTCTGCGCTACAAGAAATGAGGGTCAGAAGCAGTTTCGTGGGGTGGTCGCGAACTGATTCCCCTGGGGTTCTTCCATGCATCCTGCTTGGTTTCCTCCTCTTTCTCACTCCGGTTCAAGCTGTTTCACCCTGCAGTGTCTCTGAAGAACTGGACACCGAAAGCAGGCTGCGCTCGGCTTGGATCTGCTGCATCCTTGTGCCATCCCAGCGCACTGCTGGGGCTGTCCTTTCCGATCGGGGTGTAACGGGGTTAGAGTGTGTTCCATCCCCTGTGCCTTAGGCCGATCTTACTGCTCGTATGTCTGGATAGAAGCAGGTTTTGGCACAAAACTCTGGGCAAAAGTGATTTGGGGCAGTTGTCTGTCGTTGAAGTTTCTCAGCAGAGAGAGCTGCCCCGTTTTCCTGCCGCCAGGACTTGGTGCAAGTGACACCTCTCTGCCTGCTCCAGCTGTGGATCCAACTTCGTTACTCAATGGATGATGCCTGAAATTCCATTAACCTCCTCCAGGAGGAACCAGCTTAGATGAAGACTGGACCGGCAGCCCAGCCTGCCCAACCGACCTCTGCTTTTGTCTCCCCTGAAGAAATCCCAGACCCCATAAACCCACGTGCGGACGGAGGCTGGGGGCTCCCTGCGGGTCCGTCTGGTCCCTGCTCTACCATCCCCGGGCAGGGATGGTGCCAGCTGGAACCACGCGGAAGGCTTTAGGCCTTGTTCCAGGCCTAGAAGCATAAAGAGGTTGCAGAACTTGTGTTTTTTTTTTTTTAAAGTGTGGCTCACAGCTCACTTGGAAGAGGCAAAGAGTTTAAAGGAGGAAAGAATATAAATATAATAAAGAAATTCTAGTTATTGTGTACAGGCACTGAAGGGTCCCCAAAGTTTGGGGAAAATCAGGCCTTGCTCATGAAACGCATAGCAGAGATGTGAACAGAACTTGGTTGCTGCAGGGCCTCTCATCTGCAGTGCTGCGTTGCTTGGTTGTGTTGCCATCTAAACACATTTTTTATTCTCTAAAGGAGTGTTCTTTCATCCCTTAATCTGCGGCGGCAGGCTTTCATCAGAGTGTTCTCACACCAGCTCCTTTCGGTATGAGAAACAGACCCCGGGGAATTGGGGTTACTCATCTGCGTTGTGTCAGCGGGGCTGAGGTGGGCTGGGTTTGATCAAGCCCATCAGCGTTTCCTTGTTTTACAGCTGTCCCATTCCTCCTCCTCCCTTGACGAGGCTCTCGGGAGGTTGGCGGAGCCAGCAGTTCAGAGCCATGAGGTCGGGTTTGCCTTTGCTGAAGAGTTTCATGGTCTTAGCTGAAGCTGCAATAACCCGAGTGAGTGAGAATTCTGCAGGGTGCTTGAAGAATCCTAGTTTTCTGAGAATCTTTTGCAGCTG
Source organism: Crypturellus tataupa (assembly GCA_034781795.1). Classification (NCBI taxonomy): domain Eukaryota; kingdom Metazoa; phylum Chordata; class Aves; order Tinamiformes; family Tinamidae; genus Crypturellus; species Crypturellus tataupa. The sequence goes on from JAWLRI010000995.1 coordinate 4,500,832, forward strand.
ATGAGCTCAGTGTATCCAAATGTTCATCCTGGCTGTTGGCAGGGGACAGGGCTTTCCAACGGTTTCCAAAGCCGCTGCATTTAGTGTTGGGCCCTTCGAGAGCTGTCAGTGAAGCGCCCTTTCCATCCTATATGTAAGGTAAACTGGTTTGGAGTGACAGCTCCTCATGGTGACACGGGGCATGGAGAAGCAGCACAAGGGAACAGATTCAGTTGCTGATCTTTTTTTAATCGCACCTGTCCTGCCACGATAATCTAGACAGTAGAAATACTGGATTTCTTTCTGTCTTTTCTCAATAGGGCTTGAGAGACAGGGACTCTCCGCATTTCCCAGCCATGACCTGGTAGTAACCACGGCTCTTTGTGTCCCCTTTATGTCCATTTTATTTCCAGGCCTGGCAGAAAGCTGTCGTCTCCTCGGCCTCGCTCTGCGCTCCAGGAACGAGCGTGGTGGGCGCAGGGATTCGCATGGATACAGCCCTGCAGGTTACAAGCACTGGCTTCAGTGACCTAGTTAAACCTCCACCTGTTCTGTGTTTGTCACCATCCGTCTTTGTTTCATCCCGTGACAGCACAGGCGCCAAGATTCTCCCATTGGCGCAGGCTGCCAAATCTTCATGCGCCTCTTCAGCTCCATCCCCGCAACGGGGCTGCAGCCTCCTGCCCTGCCCTTGCCCCCAGCAGCAGAACATCCCCAACGCTGCGTTGCCTTTCACCACCAAACAACTCATCCCCATCCCCATCTCCAAGCCCATAACTCTGGAGCCTCCTCACGCCACGTCGAGGCTCGCGGGAGGTAGCACCGTGCAATAGCTGGCCCTGTTCCTCATTTCTGTTTTTATATTTCTGTTTTCTGTGATTGATGCTTGCAGCGCAGCCGTGGTGAAGCAGGACCCGAGCGAGGGCAGGGGAAGGCGCGTGCTCAGCATAAAGCATTTCAGGACAGTCTGGCTGGGGATGCTGCAGGTGGAAGTATGATGTACGGGATGATATATTAGAGCTACCCCATCAGCTGTGATTTATAGGAGTCTCTGAAGATGGGTGGACTTTCTGCTGCTCCCTCTTCCTGCATCACCTTTGCCTGGCCCTCGTAAAATGTTTTGTTTCAATATAAAGCCAAGAGTAATAGCAGAATTTGGAGTCTTGTTCTGATTTCTAATGGTGATTCCTCTTTCTGAAGAGCACAGAAAAAGAGGAGTGAGGGGCTTGGAGAGAGCAAGCTGCTATTTTAGATAATAATTTAACATCAGCAGTTCAGCTCTTTCTGCCAGCTGAAGTCAGTATCAGTGGAGATATCAGTGGAAAAGACCTTGTGGACATCTTCTAGAACTAAGCCCATACTGAATCTTGTTCAGGATCAAAATCTGGGCATGTGTTGGTTGCGTTTGATGCTTTTGTTGATGCTTCTGGCATACATTTCACTATTAAATTTGGTGGTTTATTTTTTTTATTGAAGATCTTAACAAAGCCTGGCTTCTGCTGAAGTGCAGCTGCCTTTTATGATTTAGTTCTGAGGATGTCTGCAATGATGACAAGACGCGGAGGCCAAGAAGAGTCCATCTTTGGCTGAGGATGATTGTGTAATTGTGTAATACAAATTACCTTTTCTCTCTTTCTCGCTGTAATTTTCCTTTTTGCACTTCTTGGAGTAATTTTCACTTAAAAGGTGGCTACACGGATCGAACAGCGTCCAGGAAGCAAGTCCTTCTGTACCTTGAGGAGAGCAGCTGCGTTTCAGCACAGAGAGGCACAAGGCAGCGCTGCGGCTCGGGCTAAGACCAGGAGTCGACCAGGGGATCCCTGGGCCCCCAATGGTGGCAGGAGGGTCTCTGTGTCCCCGGCAGATCCAGCCCTATGCTCGGGCCACCCAGGCCACTCGGGTCAAAGGGGAGGCGGGAGACGAAAGCCAGAGTGCTGGGCTGGATGCTCCTGGGGTTGAGGGGCTGCAGACCAACCCGAGCTGTGAAACCAGCTGTGATAGAGGTGGCCCAGGGGGCTTGTGCCCCCAGGGACCTCCAGCAGCGCAGGAAGGGCTTGGATCTCCATGCTTTGACTGCGGCTTCGGAGTTGCACATCCAAAACCACATGGTAGCTACGGTCAGAAGGAACCTCTGGAGACTGACTAGTCCAAGCCCCTTGCTGAATCCTGTGTGGGTCACTGGAAGTCTCCTGTTAGTTGCCTGGGACCATTTACACGAGGACCACTCTGGTCTCACGGTGGACTTGGTTGCAGAGCCATGTGAAATGCCCCTCAGCTACTTGCAAGAAGTCCCCTGCCTCTCGCTTTGCTCCGGGTCTCTTTGTAGGCAACTCGCAGCATGTGGAGCCTGGTGGCCTGGCACGGGCCTGCTCTGCCCTGCCATGTGGACCTCCACAAAACGTTTGAATTGAGATTGTAGCCTCTAACCAGAACCCGTGCAGTTTCTTAGCGCTCTTTTACGCATGGGACAGGATGGACCTCTCAAACCCCGGTTCTGAGCGCCACGTCCACTTTTACCACTCGCTGCCCCGAGCTCTTGGATGAATTTCTGAAAAATATGACATAGAGAGGCAAGTATTTACACAGGAAAATTAAGTAGGCTTGATGGAGTTGCCAGCCATCTGTATGGCTGTGGTCAGGCTTTAAAAACAACAACAACAACAAGCGCTTTGGGAAGATGAGTTCTCTGGGTACATCTGGAAACGCTTCTTTCTGGCTGAAGCCCGTCTGCGTTTTCTCGCCGTATCGTGCTGTCTCCAGGCAGTCGCTGTACGTGCCGCTCTATAGCGAGGTGATGTCAGGGTAATCAAGATGGATTGCCCACATGCCGAGCGGAGGAGCCGTGAGGAGGCTCGTGCTGCTTCGCTGCTAAGAGAGATTGAAGAGTTTGGGTGAGATGTTGACCAGATTTCTTTTTTTTTTTATTCCTCAGTAGATTTGTCTGGAGAATGAGAACAGTTGGTGCTGATATGATCTCCCTCGTATTTTGGGGAGCTGTGGCAGTAGCTGCTGGCAAATAACGGCGCTGCAGGGTCCCTCTTGTGCAAACACTTGCACAGGCTTAACCATATTGCACAGTCCCCGGCGGCAAATAAAGCAGATGCTTAGGGGACTTGGGTGATTACAACAGTGGATCCTAACAGGACATGGCAAGGAATGTACATTCCATTTGTTTTTCAGGGGGAAACCCACTTTTTTGGCTACTGGCAGCTGGTGTCAGCTTGCCTGCGAAGAGCGAGTTATCCCTTGGAAAGGGGAGGGAGGACGGCACCGCTCACCGCCTCCCAGGGCAAAATAACTTAAACACTTCACAGAGTCTTAAACTTATCTTAAACCTTTTAATGCAATTTGAAAAAAATCCAAGAAGAAAAAAGGTATCCCTGGGTATCTTGGGAAGGGAGGAGGAGGTGATAGAGCTGCTCTTGCTCTTCTTACAGAGATGAGCATTGCTTACTGCTTAGTCCCTTTCCTACCCTGTTTCTCAGCCAGGAGAGCCAGGCCTTTCTGCAGCTGTTGCCAATAATTAGGCACAGCTGCTGCTGCTAATAAAGCACCTTCTTCACAGGTGAGCCTGAGTAGCTCTCCATTTCCTTTCAGCCTCCTGGTTGGCCATGGTGCTGCTCAGTGTCTCTAAACCCAAGAGCTAGTGGTGCTTCTCTGGGTGCTTCCCCTAGGGCTGATGGTTTTGGTAAGGTAGGGGCTGTCCTCGTGCTCTCCGTGGCTGTGGTGAGTCCTTGGTGACTGCAGGGCTGCAGCTCGTGGCGTGGTGCAGTGCAGCGTGGGTTAAGGTTACCTTGTGCAGTGGGGGGTCTGCTGTGAAAAAATGTTGTCACTGTCCTCTGTGTTCTCCTGTGGTGTCCCGAGCTGCCCCTTGTGGTTCTGGGGACGGCTACTGGTCCCCCCTGCACTTGTGCAGGACATGGGAATGTGGGAAGGTGTCTCCACAGGCAGAGCAGGGTGGGGGCCTGTGATAGCCCTCAGTATCCTGCTTGGTTTTGGCTGCTGTGGTGCCTAAGGACAGAGTTGGTGCAGGCAGTGGGTGAAGTAGTTGAACACCCTCTATCTGCAGCCAAGTGCTGCTTCCTAGCCCTGTATTAAACCCGTTCCTAACTCCTCTGGGAGGATGAGGTGCCTGGGCACCCTTCACCTTTCCAACTGCCTCTTGGTAGTGAGAGTTTTACTGCAGTTACAATGTGTGTTCTCCCACCTTCCTGAGCAAGCTCTTGTACCAGAGACCCTTGTAAAGCTTTGCTTGTAACTGAGCTAGTTTTTCCTTTAAGTAGTTTGCATGTTGAGAAGCTTTGCTCTGCCAGCTGCTCTCCATTAATGTGCAAGCTCAGAGGTGAGCTCTGTTGTCCCGAATCTCCATGTTGTTGGGTGGAATTCTGGGCTTAGCAGGGAGCCTGAACCCAGAGGTTGATCCCTTTGCCCTGGGGAAATGCAGCAAAATGTTGTGTGTTTGTTTTTTACATGGCAGGTGAAGTAGGAGGAGTAGTTGGTTGCTATTGGAAAAAGTTACCTCCTAGAGATGAGGAACCTCTCCTTGTAGGTGAGGACAGGGCAGCACTGAGAACAGCTGGCTCCTCATGTGGTGGCTCTTGTCCCACCAATGGGGACATCTGGGATGAAGCAGCAGAACATGGAATGAGGCCCTGGGTCTCTGCCCGTGGCAATGGTCAACCCAGAGCGGAGTGAGTGGGTCCACCTGAAAGGCATCTTGCAGCTGTGGGGCTGCTGAGGAGCTCTCCTCATCAAGGACACTCATTAAAGCTGTTTTCACTCATATTAGGGCATGCTGACAGGGCCTGCGATGATCCAGCCATTAGTACCTGGGCCTTTGAGTAATAACACCCATTAAAGTCAATCTGCACTTAGCTGCGCTGAGAGCTTCAAGTGCAATAACTAAACTGAGCAAGATTAAGGGACAGAAGAGCTCAAAGATCAGCCCGGGGAGGAAAGGTTTGCTCTTTATTATTATTATTTATTTTTCCTCCTTTCTTTCCCCTCGCTCTTACGGCTGCCAACATCTTGAAGGGGAGCCAGGAATGCCGTGGGCTGTGAAATGTTTTTGTTTCGCTTCATCAGCTCTGTGCAGCCAAGGCCTAATGGGGGCCGTCCCATCCAGGGAGGGAAAATGTATGGTCTATGTCTCGGAACACCTCTGCTCTGCGGGACTATGGCAGGGAAAGGGAAGAGCCGTCCCTGGGGTTGTGAAAGAACTAAACTTTGTTGGATCTATCACCCTTTTTGGGGGAGAAAAGGGGGTGGGGAAAGTCTAAGCTATTTTTTTTTTTATTTTGAGTGTGTCTCACTGATTTGCTAGCTGGAACCCTAAATGGTATGAAATGGGGCCAAGTTGAAGCTTTAGGTGCTGAGCATCACCCTCAGCTCTGCCCAGCTGGAGCTGTGTAACCAGATTTGCTTCTCCCAGCTGGTGGGTGCAGGAATGTTAGTGATGAGCAGGTCCCACTGCCTGCATCGGCCATAAACACCATCAACACGAAAACATTTGTGTCTGCCTTGAGTTTCTGGTCACACATGTCCCCTCCGCTGTCTTCTATAATCATATTTTAAATGATAAATAGTGAACAGAAGCTGTTTGCAGGCATTTGGGGCTGAAGGAGCTCTGTTTCACTTGTCTTATCAGTTTGTGTCTTGCCTTATCCTTTCCTTCGTGATCTTTCCACCTTTCCCGGATGGATTTGTGTATAAATAATTAAAAACCAAAGGGGAGGGGGTGAGTCTTGTTCATGGATGTTGAGGAAAAGCATCTTTTTGTATTAAGTAAGATGCAGTTTTGGGGCTTAGTGCACTTTAATTGAGTTAATTCCAAATCTTTTTCTGTGCAGCAGATTGATCAGAACTTTAACTTGCTGCCTAATGGAAACCTGCAGCTTAAGTTGTAGGGTGGTCAGTCCTGGTTCTCGTTTTTGTGTGTCTTTTTTCTTTATCAGTATTTGTTCTGGTTTTTGTTAACAGATTTATTTATACTTTTATTAGGATCGAAAGATTTTACTTTTTATTAGGATGCAGTGTTTTATTAGGATTGTATTTTCCTTGATTTGCCAAGTACTCAGAGTCTGTGGCTGAGCAGGGCAGCCAGAAGAGCTTTGTTCTTTCCTGGTGTATTTATTTGGTGATGTTGTGGCACCGCTCCCTGAATAGATTGACCTTTTGGTTCCAGTTTCTCTCATTCCACCAAAATTTCCTCCGTATTTGGGTCCTATTAGCTCATGACTTTGCTGTTCATGCCTGTTCTCAGTAAGGGCCAAATGGAGCCTCTGCTTAGATCCAGCAAAACTTGTGACACTGTAGGCAGAAACCCAGCTTGGACCCATTTTACACATCCGTCCTCTGCCCTGAACTTTCACACCTAAATTGTATCAATAAAGTGAGGATGGAGCCTGCAAGAGCTGTGAAACTGTGGGAGGTCTAAGGTGCCCATATTTAAAATATATATTATATGTGTGTTTATATATACACACACACTTCTTGCACATCAACAGCTTAAAGCCATGACTGTTATTGAGAGTTTCAGAAGCCTCATCTGGTTGATTGAAGCATCCATCTGATCAGTTAAGGTGCATTTTTGTCCCCTGATCTTCTTAAACCTGGTAAAGGGGATAAAAAACCTGTACAAAGTGAAGGGGCCAAAGCAGCTCCGAGAGCCGAAAAGCAGCGAGATCCTTGGGCGGTTGTAAGAGCCGCGCTCGGAAACGTTGGCTCGCGCTGAATGAGGAGCTCGTCTTGGCATAATGCAGCGAAGAATATGACTCTCAAAAAATGTGTGGCTTTTCTTTAGATTTCCTCTTAATGCACTAAATAATCTCTGGCTTTGACGTTTTAATTGTACGGCCCAGATGCGAAAACTTTCCACCAGATTCTGGCTGTGATCCCAGCAAACTGTTTCAAATAGAAGTTGCTCTAGAAAGAAAAAAAGTGTTTCTTGCACTTGTAAATCCTATTGTTTCAGAATTTATCAGCTAAAGATTGAATTCTCCAGGCTTTATAAAAAGCAGGATAAAAGCATTTTATGTTAGCAATAGTGCAGAGGACATGTTACAGGGGCACTTATTTTTTTGGTCTTTACTAGAGTGTATTTGCTGCTAGAGAAATGGGTCATACTTGATGTTTGTTTGGCTTTCATAAGGTCAGAGTGGTGCAGAAGTCTGTCCTGGCTCAAATGCCAGGATTTAGGCCAGTTTTGAGACCTGCTGGTTTGAGTTTTGCCTTTGCTAGTGTCTTGTTGCTGTTGCGGACAGGGACTTCACCATCTGTTGAGCAAGTAACACTGGGGTTTAATTCCTTTGTATGCGCTCTCTTCCCAGGAAAGGTAGGAAATGAGCAAAAAACCTGAGAGGAGATGCATTAAATGTGTTAAATGTGTTCCCTTAAGTTCCTTTGAGGCCACTTGCTGCAAAGGACAATCTCCCAGAGAGGAACCAAATGCCTCTCCATGGAAATCTCGCAGCCCAGCGAGTGATCTCTGGCACTTTGCAAACATCCTGGATTTCCATTTGCTTCGAAGTGTCATTATACTAATTGCATCTCACCCCCTTTTATTTTTTATCCCATTTTTTGCTTGAGGAAGGCATGTGGCTTCTTGAGTGCTGTTTGTACCACAGCTCTGGTTCTGCAGGATGCATCTGCAAGAATCGTGTACAGATAATTTGTTGGCAAATAGAGCCCTGTTGTCCGTCCGTGTGCTGTCGGGGCAGCTTTTCCAAGGAGCATATGTAATAGTTTTTAGATGGAAAGTAGAGGCTGAGATGAAATAGATTATGACATGATATTTTCAAAGTTTATGAAACAATAAAACAATAACCATGGCTTAAAATTTGAGAAATATGCAGTGGCGCTTTTCTAGCGCAGAACTCAGTGCTGCAATGAAGCCTAATTAATACCGCCTGTGTTAAACAGATTAATTCCTTTTAAAATCAGAAACTTTCCATGCCCTGAACTGAGACAAACCCAAGTTTTAGCAGCCAATGTCTAACCCAAAGAGTTAAAAAAAAAAAAAAAAAAAATCTTCCTGCTCTTTGGTCAAACCCTTTTAACTGCTGCTGTTCTTGGTGTCTGCCTTGAGCAAGGACAAAAAAAGTTAGACACCGCCCTGCCTGTGCACACACTGACCACTGTATTAGTGCAAAGCAAGTGGTTTAGTATCGATAGGGGATTGTATGGGGTTTGGTCATGGAAGTAGTAACTTCTTCACGTGCTCTGATGCCTTTTGCATCTGGCATCCCTGAATGTCCATCCCCTGCCCGTGGTGCTTGGTCACTTGTGCTTTGCTGGTGGCCCTCATAGGAGGAGAGGTGGTCGGGAGCAGGGCAGGTTCTGGGCACCCATCTCCAGAGCTGCTTAAAACTCCCTGGAAGCGCAAGGTTATTCCATAACATTGGAAAAAATCAAGCTGTTGTGTCAAGCGTTTAATTTATTGAAAGCTGGAGGAGCGCCTGTTTCTTCTTTCTGCATTGCTGAAATTAGCTTCATACTTTGTACATTTAACAAATAGTATCTGCACTCAGAATGCTCCTTTTTACCTCTCTCCAGCTGTGGTTTTCCTAAGAGGTGCATTTAAAATGGACCTGACTGCCAAAGAAAACATGAACTTTTCCACTTGCTGGGAAGAGAGGATTAAATTCCTCTTCCTAATGCGATGGTAGTTGAATTTCACACAGGTAGTTGAGACCTAATAAAATTCCCTTCTGGGGTTTGCAGAGAAGAGAGATTTTTATATTGGTGCTGACTTGTGGCTTGGAGAATGTGTGTGTTGGCTTTGGGTGCAAAGATTTAGTTTCATCCAGCTCGGGCTCTCCTGCCTGGTGCCAGCCCCGAGCAAGGAGCCCGTCGCACGCGTAGCCCCAGTGCAGATGCTCTGTCTGTGCCAGCAACTTCACTGGTGCCAAGAAAATTCCCCCGATGTAAATGAAAACTTAACGGAATTAGGTGCAAGATGCATTTATCTGAGCTTTGCACTAGTGCAGTTTGCGCTGTGGTTACTGAAAGAAGTAATAGCACTTGTGGTTCATATCTGCCTCTTGGAAGAAACTGGGCAAGATGCTACACTTAAGTGTGGTGGTCTTTTTTTTTTTTTTTTTTTCCCTAAATGCAGCAAGTTGGATATAATTTAATAATGCCTGGTCTAAGTGAGCAAAATAAAACTTGCTTATCTGTGGCTGGAGTTTGTGCAGGGAAATCCTGCAAATAAATGAGCAAAATACCTGAGGAGAGGTGGCTTGTTGAATGGGGCCATCTAAGAGCCCTGCAGGTGGGTTTAGCTTCTCCTGGGTTAGTGCTGAGGACACGGCCCTGAGAGGGTCCCACTACCCTGGGCACTATTTGCCCTGTAAGTTTTAAGGGCAACTCATGGTCTATAGAAACTGTTTGGGCTTGTTTTTATATGACAATGATTTTATAGACCATCCTTGGTATTCTGAACTTCTAGGTTGCGCATGAGACTGTCTTGCTGTGTCACTTTGTCCTCAGTTGGGATGGTACCTCTTTACTTGCAGTCCCACAAATGTTGCTTGACACAGTGCCCTGGTCCCCCAGTCCTGTCCCTTTGCAGCGTATAGGATGCTTCTTGTCAGTGCCTGGAATTGGAGACCTTGCTGTGCCAAAAAGCAAAACGCAGTCACTATTAATAATATAAGTAATTTTATTACATTTTTTTTCCTCCTGTCCTATTCATAAAAGGCAGTTCAGACTTGGGGATGTGGTTGTGTTCCTGCTGATGGGCCTACAACACTTAGAGTAGGAAGCTCAAGGATACTAGTCCCTGAGGAGCAGGAATTGGAAATGAGAATTTAAGCAAATGTTTCCATAGCTCAAGTCTGTTTCAGGGCTTTGGGTTCACTGTCCTCCAGGTACGGAGCTCAGTTGTCCAGAGTATGTTGGCAAAAGGCTGCACGGCAAATCCGCATAGTCCTTGGCTTGCAGAGGAAATCTGTATATGTAAAAATGTTCTTCTGTTTGTTAACTTGGGATGCATGCCGCAAAACCGCGTAATTTGCCACTAAATGTTTCCTGCATATCAGTGCCTTGTTTGTTTACGGAGCTAATTGGGTTTCTGGTGTCCGCAGCGCTTGTGGCTGACCTGGAATCCTCCAAGCAGGCATGTTAGTGCATTTTCACATACCTAAGATGGTAAAAAGCGGCTGTTTATTGAGCACTTAACCATAAATAACTGCACAGCTGAATTTTGACACTGATACCTGTACGTCATGAGCATTTGTGTTCATGAAAATGCCTTGTCTGTTACAGCACTGCTTAGCTTAGGCTCTTGTTTGCATTGCCTTTAAAATAGTGGTGTTTTTCTTCAGGGCCCTTTATGTAGGATCATCTTTGAGTAGTGTGTATATAATACCTATGTTGTATATGTATAGATATATTAAAGTTATTCTGTCTGGAGTTTGATATCTCAGGCGGGATATTCTCAATATTGGGAGAATATTGTCTGCCGAATAGTGAAGTGTATTTTAATAGTGCAAGAAACACAGCAAGATGTTCATACACTTCCCACTTGCCCTCTCTCTGCTCCAAAGCATGCACAGAATCAGAGAAGTAATTGGAAATGTGATGGGCAGACATCCAAGTCTTCCACATTTTAGTATGAAATCCTGAGTTTTTCTGCTTCCTTGGAGAGGCTTCGTTCAGGGTCATGGGCAAAGTAACTACATAAGTGCTTCTCTCACCCTTCCAATTTTCTACCTTCAAATAAGCAAATGTGAACGAAAATTTTGGGAAATCTTTTAAAGAAGCCTGCCAAGAGACAGGCGTCAAAGCCTGGAGAATTGTTGGTGTCCGAGACCACTTCAGAGCTGGACTCCTGCACCCTTGTTTCATTTTTAATGTCTTTCCCAGTATCTGGCAAGTTTGGGGAGGGATGGTTTTTTTTTTTTTTTTTTTTTTTTTTTTTTTGGTCATATTTGGTGCAGTAATTCTGCCATATGCAGCTATAGCTGCCAGAGATATAAAACCTTATGGTTTATCCCTGATTTAAAAATAGGGCTTTTTGCCACTCAAAAGAGCTGCCTTGCAAAAATGTTTTATAACTGATCAGATTTAAACCACACACAGCTGCTGCTCTGTGGTTAGCCCATAAATGACTGTCCTAGGTCTTTCTTACCAAAGCCACGTAAAGATGCCTACCCTTATTAGTGCTTCACCAACCCTATTGGTGAGACTTGCAGGGAGCATCAAAGTGCTCCAGGCTGGACGGTGACTTCATGACTTGCACACATCAGTGTTTGCATTTGCAGGGTGGGGGGTAGGATCAAACATCCTTTAAGTATCTATAAAATCAAGTTGCAGACAGTGAGCCGGCCGTCTGCACGGGGAGTTTTGTGAGGCTCAACAATGTCTACGGCCAAGAAGAGTTTGCCAAGTTGAGGTTTATGTGAACGAGATCCCTTGAGCTGCTGAGGCTGGAGGAGATGGCCCCGATGCCACGTGCTGATGCTTTAGTCTTAAAGGAGAGTCTTGGGAGAAATCCCAGTGTTGGCATTGTCCTGTGAAGGGTAAGATGAAAGGAAAAAATATCCTCACACTCTTACATGCCTTAAACCCTTCCCGTGTGAACTGAAATTTTGCAAGTCCTAGCAATAATATTGCTCTAGGTAAGTTGTCATGATCATAGAAAGGGGGACAGGTTAATTCTTCATCTGGCATCCTTTTTTCCCCCCTGATACTTTTGTAATCATTAGAGATGAACAGCAAAGCCATTTTATGCCTGAAAAGGAACTTCTCTTTTTGAGTAGCTTTTACTAGAGAGAAGATTGTTTAAGTAACTGTTTATAGTGATTAGTTATGAGTCTTCAGCTTGAATCAATAGCAGATGTTTCTCTGACTGACCTTTACAAATGTGTATGTGTTTTCATGCTAGGCTGCCTCTTCAGGGTACCCTGGAGGTAAATCAGATGGCTTTAAAAACGCGGAGCCGGGAAGCCGTGGTGGAGCTCCCCGGCCAGCTCCGTGGGATCCGCGTTAGCCGTTCCATGCTCTCGCAGCCGGCACGCATCGGGATGTGGTTTTAATACAGGTTTTCATGCTAATTGAGTTATACATAGAAAAACTAACATGATATAACATCAAATTCACTTTTGTAGGCAGGCTGCAGGAAAAAAAGGACCAGGAGTTATCCCCTGTGGTTTGCTTTAGGAACTGCTAGCTTAGAAAATGGGAGGATTTTATTTTTAATAGTATTGCTTCAAAGAGGTAGGGGTCTGTAAATGAACAGGCTTATAGCCCCCCTTTGATAGGTGCCTATTAATTGAGCTGCCCTCCCCTATGTGAATGGAAAGATAAAATCTTTGTTTGGACTAAAGGCTGAAAATCTGTTCCTTCTCAAAGGTATTTGACCCTGATTTATGTGGTGGTGGTTGAATGTTTGTGATGCCAACGATACCAATCTGGCTGCTCTGGAATCCGATATCTGCATATACCTGATACCTGCAAGAGAAATAGAGATTTTCAGTGCTAGAGTTGGGCTATAGTGGCTTGCAAAGATGTGTCTCAGTGGGGATAACGAGAGAACACCTCTCTTCTCTGCCTATTGCCACTTGTTGCTTGAATATTTTGTGTTTTGGGGAACGGGATACGGCAAAGCTCTTTGGGAGTCTTCAGTTTTGGTTGCAAGCAACAGATCCCACTCTGGGGTCCCCATCCAGACGTGAGATGGTTAGATGACCTGCAGCTCGAGCTCTAGGTGCCTGAATGGTTGGCAGGATGCGGAGACGTGTGCTTGTCACCCGCCAAGCTCGGCCTTTCTGGCTCAGACTGCTGTGGAGATGAAAGTTTCAGATTTCCTCGTGACTTTTCAAAGCGGTTGTCAGACTGTTTGCAAAATTTACTTGTGGTTTCAAGTAATTCACAATCTGCTCTTTTAAAAATGTAGCGATTCGAGTTAGACATTTGTCAATAAGGTCTTTGCATCTAAATCTGGAATATTCTTGAATAAAAACACGCAGGATTCTTAGCAGGGGGGAGATGTTTCCAGATAAGTATTTCCTCCTTTTAGGAAAATATCCAGCTCAACATGGATTAAATCACAAAAATGTCCGTGTCCTCTGGGATGGCCCGTGTTTACGATGAACCCTGAATGTGTTTACAGTGTGATGCACCAACTGGATCACATTTGTCGGAGCGCCCATTCCTGTGCATGATTCATTTTTGGAGAGGAACGTGCCAGATGTGTGTTCATTGCTGTCTGATGTGGGCATGGGAGTGCTCTGGAGCACCTGGCTGTCATCTTGCAAAGCTGGCGAGCGCAGGTGGTATCTCAACATCACCCGCGAGACTCCTAAATCTTGCATAGGATGGAGGAAAGAAGGGAAGGGGGGAGAACCCCAAAGGAATCGCGATAAGCGATCGCTGCTGTGTGAACCCTTCAGCCTCGGCTTGATGGATTGACAGGAACTTTCTCCAGCAGCTGCTGCGTGCAAATATAGAAAAGGTCAAACAGCCAGAGGCTATCAGCACAGCAAAGAGAATATTGCTGTGCTTGAAGAAGAGCACAACGCGGCCCTATTAACTGTTATTGAAGTTTCCAGTAGTTAAAGCTAATCCTCTTTAAGCTTTGGAATGGGTATGAGGGGCTATGAGTGGTTTAGGGGAGAAGCAAGGTATCTTGCAGGGGTGTCGTTCCCTTTTGTTGCATCCCTGTGCGTGTGGTGTTAAATGCAGCACCTGAAAATCTCAATCGAGGACCATTGCTGCATGTACAGGAAAAACAGTAAATGGGGACCTGATTTTACAACCCATGTCATCAAAATCCATCTATTACCAAGATGAGGTTTATTTTAAAAAAAAAAAAAAGACAAGTACCTAAAGTACGTGTCCTTTGCTTTTTTATTTTTATTTTTTTTATTTAGTTTGGTGAAATAACAGTATAGAAGGTATTTGAAATAACTTTCTATTTAAGCTACAGAAGGAGGCTAATGAAATCTGTCGAATGTCTGCATGGTTGTCTTGTTTCTAGTTGTCCAGAGTGTGTACGTTTCAGTTCACAGTCTAATTACTTTTAAGAACAAGCAACATGCTTAAGTGTTTTGAGCTCTTTAGAGTCTGGCCCCTCTTCTCGAGCTAGGTAAATAGTAACTGGAGGAAATCCATCTGGCTCTCATCTAGGACTTGTGTGCCAGGAATTTCTTACTTCTCTCAGTTGCAGACCGCGTGGTATCTTCTGCTGTACTATGTCCCTTTGGCTCGTTTCCACTTGCTTTGGCACTTGATGTGGATGTCAACCTTGTGATATGAAAAACCTTTCTAAGGGGTTCATTTTAGCCTGGCATCTGGAAAGACATAATGATGCTCTAGGTGGGGCCAAATGAAAAAGAACCCTTAAAGCACATGGATTTGGGGGTTATTTTGGTCTAGTTTCTTCTATGTCCCAGTTGCTAGAAATCACACTGACAAAAGTTGTGTTGGTTTGAACATAAAGCTTAAAGTTGGTGGGGGGTGCACAAAATGTTTGCCTTGGCCCTGTTGCTTAGACATAATTAGATTCCTCTCATACAAAGCTATATTTGACATCGTAGTTCAAGTCTTATGCCTAACCAGGGTGACTTAAAGACTCTGTGGAAAAGCTAGCGGGCATGTTTTTATAGACCTTGAGACGAAAATTGCATCATTGTAAAGTGTCAGTTTTAATTATACTGAGTTCTCCTTTTTTTGGGGTTGCTTGGCTTTGTGCATTAACTGCTTTAGTTTGGAAGACTTAGGGAAACTAAATGTAGACTCCCCAAACTGGTGGGCTTTCTGGTGCCAGGTGTGTGGTAACACACCAGTGACGCTGGAAACTTGATTTTCTCCCCTGTAGTGGTGGGGTTGGCCAGCTTATGGGCTGGACTTGGCCTTGTGTTTGGTTATTGATGTTGAGCACCCTGCTAGGACATGTTTTATGTCTCGGGTCTTGTCCCCTTGGGGTCTTTAGTCCTGGGTTTGATGTGGGGAAGGGGGTTGTGAGTGTGTTTGTGTGCATCTCCAACAGCAAAAGCATTGAGGTCAACCTCAAATATGATGATTGAGAGAAATCCCAACGTCGCCTTCACCATCCTGCCAGTTCTGGGCATCTTTTCTCCTTGCAGCAGTGAGGTGCATGTGGTCACACAGGTGGTTGCTCTTTGCTGGTTGTTTGCACATAGTGTTTTTCTGAGACTGGAGGGCCTTGTGCTGGACTGATACCAGCACAAAAACAGCTTATTTCCGTGCTCTTGGCTGTGGACTTCTTGCTGCAAGTCTGTGACTTGGGATCTGCAAGTCTGCGCTTTAATTATGTATGAAAAATACCTTAGGCTTGCAGTTGGCTTTGGGTCTTGGAAATGCTCAGCTCAAGGTGCTCCATGTTGCCTGCTTGCAATAAAATACCACTTACTACTTGGCACTATATATATATAGATTTTTTTTTTTCCCCACTAATGTAATGTTTCCCTTCTGAATTGCACTATCTGAATGCCGTACTGCACTGGCATTTGCTTAGCAAGTTTTAAAGGCTGTAAATGCTTCATGAACACGGAAACTTGGGGCCATGTTAAAGATAGAGCGTGCGAGCAGCACCTTTGCTTTTGGCAGATGTGTATTCTAAATATTCTTGGTAGGACTTGATTTCTTGTAAGGCTCCAGTGGGGTGAAAGGAGCTGGATTGTATTTTCTTTGTGTACTGTTAGGGTTTTTTGCCTTCCTGGGGTAAGGACTTAGCTTGGTTCCTAGACCTGCAGGTGGTTGTGAGGGTTGGAAGTTGGGTAACTTCTTTTTTTCTGATAGAAGTAACTCAAATTGAGTCAGGAACCCTGAGTATTCTTTAAAACAGTGGTTTTTCCTGCCTGTTTCTGAGCAGAATTGAAGGATAACGGAGAAGACTCTCTAGCCCTGGACATGAGCAGGTTGTGTGGCCCAACTCGAAGCCAGGGAGATGCAGGCACAGAAGTCCTTGTGTCTTGTCTCAGTAAGGCCCGTGTGCAGGGTGACATTTCCAAAAGTAGTGACATTAGATGGCTACGATCCCATTCGGCTTTGCCTGTGGTGCTATAGTAGCCCAAGCAGTAGTTACCCCACGCAGAGTCTCTCTTTTGGGCCAAGGGATGGACACTTAATAGGCCACTGGAGATGCTAATTTCTTTACAGCTCCTGCTGCCCTTGTAGAGTGGCAAAGCCACTTTATGGCAGTAAAATCCTCACTCAGCAGGTCTGTTTTTCTCCAAAGAACCTTGCTTGATAGAGGACACACACTTGATAGAGGGTGGGTGCTTTTTAGGCGCATTAAATTGGACCTTTGAGCAGGACTGCAGGGTGGCTTGTTGCTCCTGAAGGAAGGAGGTGCCACGTGGCCGGCCAGGTGGCAGATCCTTCCCATACATTGGGGCACCCTTGAAGACCAGGAGGTGAGTGCAGGGTCCCAGGGGACACTGGTGACACCTGCTCTGCTGCAGAGCCCACAGCTCCTGGGCACAGGGAAAACCCTTGCGGCTCCACGGGCCCCTCGGAGCTACTGTTTTTATATAGTGATAAGCCACAGTGCTCGAGTTCCCTTGTGAGAAGCGATGTTGGAGGGTGTTTAGACTGAAGAGCATTTGCGAGTGTTTGATGTGGTCTGATTATGAATATCATGTGTTGAAACCATAGACAATTTTCTTAAACACGTAACACATGGCATGGAAGGTGGAGAATTTATTTCTTCTCTCTGCCACTTTTCTCCCTTCTACCCCAGTGAATGGTGGAGGGGAAACCCTCTTTGGTGCCTGTCCCGCCTCCAGTGGTTTGCCCTGGGTAGCTGCTCGGAGACTTCTGTTTAAAGAAGCTTTTGGGAAAAAATAGAAGCTGGATGTGAGCGGAATAAGTGGGCAGGGATGCACATCCTGGGATGTTCAGCTCGTGGGAGGCTCTTGGTTGATACCAAGGGATGGGAGGCCAGGCTAGTGCATTGGCTGGTTATGGCTCTTGAGGAGCCTTTGGTTGACACATTGGCAAGGAAATGTTATTTTGAGTCTCCTTTTGTTGTAATATGGATTTGTCATCCATGCTGGAGAAAATACCTGGCAGCAAAATCATCTGATCACTCGATTACCACCAGTGACAAAACCTGCAAAGAAAAAGCTGGTGGGACCAGATTGTCCCCATTGAGGGAGACATGGGGTGATTCTGGGACTTGCAGAAATCCAGTACAGCTTGTGCGGGGATCATTGGGAGCGGAGCTGGGTCCCCTGGATCTTTAGTATCTGCCTGAAGAGCAGGAAAACAGGCTTGGGAGGCTCTGACATGGCTAAACCTAGTTCTAAGTGTTGGTGTGAACTTAGGATATTTTTTGTTGTTTAGAAAACACGGGTGGGGTGGGGAAAAAAGTGTGTTTGCCCAGCAATGAAAAAAAAGTCTTTTTTTTTTTTTTTTCTTTCTTATAAGAGGGCAAGATTTCTCCTAAGCCAACAAATGAGTAAATTTTATGCGACAAGTGAGTTGGGAATTCAAAGCCCTGGCAGCACTTGCAGTCACTGAAAATTTCTGTGGAAAACACTTTTCTCGACACCATCCTGCATCTCCAGGCAGGGATTTTGGAAGGGATCAGCCTGCTGGTAGAGCTGAGCTCTCCCATGGTGCCTGTCCTGCTCCCTGCTTTGCAGTCATCTATTTTATTATTTTTTTCGAAGAAACTCTTCCGATGCAGTCAAATTTTAGATAAATTTCTGCAAACTGATGTGTTGGGATTTACTCTTGCAAGAGCCCGAGGAGGTTACACCTGGTTTTAGTTTTTGAAGGAGCTCGTTGCCTGCACTACTCTATCATTAGAGCATGACATTTTCCATTACTGTAGGAAGGAGTTTTAAGATGTTTGTTTAACAGATGTACTACTGCGGACTTCTTCCAGTTTCTGAAAATACAAATACTCTATTTTCTAGGCTGGGAAGGCATGTTTCCAGGTGCAAAATGGTTACACTTTATATTTTTGCCTTATAGTTTAATAGTGAGCACATATATTCCTTTTTTATCAAGGAAAGAACTTAAAAGTAGTGGGGAATGAGTTAGAGTGCTGCTTCCTCACCACGTACGTATGTCTGTGTTCCTAGTTAATAATTTGGTCTCCAAAGTCTGCCTTAACCTGTGCTTTTCAGTTGAATTACGGTGCTATTTCTTTTATATGAACATCTGATATAACTCACCATGAGACTTTGCATAAGATTTGAGGGAATTTGCCAGGCACTAAGACTTGATGCTGACAGCAGGAATCAATTATGAAACCTAATATGAGATTAAAAGGTTCCTGAATATATTTGTAATTGAATTGTACAAAATGCCTGATTTGTGCACCGGACAGCGCACAAGAGACCACAAGCCCAAATGAAGCAAATTATAATTCAATTATATAAATGCTTCCAGAGCACTTCAAATCACATTTTTAAGACTGTTTAATGCAGACAAAATGCTTTTGCTTTTTTTTCTTTTAAGATTTAAAAATAAGCCCTTATTTTAAGGGTATATTCTATAAATTTTTTTTGGAAGCAAAGAAAATGGGATATTTAGCTGATCAAGCTATAGTGTTGTTAATGTCTCAAAGAAAACAAATACCTGGTAGAGAGATAAGAGAAAAATATGCATCATTTGTAATGATGAAACATGTCCGTGGTACCATGATCTTATAAGCTCCACTTAAATTTTACTGTTTTCAGGAGGCATTTTTGAATTCAATCCCTTTGCATAGGATGTCAGTAATTAAGTTCAGGCTGACTTAAATTCAGTTCAGTCTGAATTATATTTAGTTTTTTTCCCCTTTTTTGTTTGCAATTCATCATGTTTTTAACTTGCAAGGGCGGGGGGGAAGGCTTGAATAAATGCACGCTTGGGAGTTATAGTGAGCACTGATGTTTAATTAACCCCCCTCCGGAGCTGCCTTTAGTTGCATGAGAGATTTAGTCCGCATTTGACACTTGTTAAAACCTTATAATTAAAAAAAAAGGCTCTGAAGGTGATAAAGAGAATCTAAAATGTCAGGAGTTTTGTGAAATGTGAAGGCTTCAGGTCTGATTTGCTTTGCTCTTTCCTCTGGAAACTGGCTTTGGAGTCGATATTACCCCTGCTGCAGATAAGTGTGGAGCTGCTGAAACGGTGCTGCACGGGGACAGAAACGGGGACGGTGCCTGGCACGAGGGCCGGCAGCTTAGCTGGGCACCAGCTCTGTCGTCTTATTTATCTTTCTCTCTCTCTCTCGTGTTAGTTTAGGAAGGTTTTAATAACTCTTTTCCCCTTAATCTTTTCCCCTTAATCTGTCAGATAAGCCTAATGTGACATTATGCTCCCATAGACCCAGTAGTATCTTTTAATTGACTGGAAAGTGCCCGGAAGGATTTTTTTTTCCTCCTGATTTTTGGGGATTGCCTTTCCCAAGAATGTGCTGCAGCAGCTCCCATGGAGGCTGGTGTGAAAACTCTGGATTTTGGATCGTTGTGGAAAGGAACTCAGAGCAGACAAGGGCTGGAGGCAGCAGCCCCACGGGCAAATGCTGCAGGAAATCACTTGATGGGAGCAGATATGGGAATGTCAGAGCCTCTAAAGCTCTTCCCTAAGCTAATCCCAGCCAACGGGGATTGATGGTGCGTGCTTTGTGGGGCCGCGAGGGCAAAATTTGGCAGGGCTTGTGCTGTGTGTATTGGAAATAACTGCTGTGCAGATAAGGAAGGGCAAGGTTGCCTATTAATTTTAGCCATAAGTGGCAAGCAGGCTTGCTGGCTGTATTCCTGCAAGAAGCCACCATTCCCCCACTGCTTGCAAGGGGAAGAAAAAAACTTATAGTCACGCTAATAGTGACAAACACATGATTTCATGTGCTCACTCTTGTGCAAGCCTTACGTTCGTGTGATTTTTCCAGCAAGTTTTTACATCTCGCAGTCTAAAAACATTTTTAATTAAACACTCTTCCGTTTACTTAGTGCAATGCCTAATTATCCACGTGGTGTTTTTAGATGCAGTGGTAAAAATAACGGTGCACGAGTGTGTTTGCAGCCATGAGCCTGAGGAGCAGCACACGGGATGAGCAGAACCTGGTGCATCCAGCAAAGCTCCCCGTGCCTCGAGGCTCTGTGGTTGGGGCAGGCATTCCTCTGTGCTAAACATCTCGGTCATTTGAGTCTCTTCTTTGAGAATCCTGGTCTAAAGGGCCGTGTGATGAATTGCCAAACTTCACGTTTTAAATTGCATTCTTTCTGGGCTATATAACAAATAAATGAGCATCATGCTGCTTGTGTACTTTTTTGTCTGCTTTATTATGTTCTGGTTTCAAAAGAAGTGATTTTTTTTTTTTGAAAGCTGGGAGATGAAATGTGTACTTTTGCCAAAATAATGCACATCAAGGTTTAGTAGAGAGTAGACAGAGGAGTTTTATAGACTCCACAGGTCTGGTTTTCCAGTGCGGCCGCTACACCAGGCTAAGGGAGGCATTAAAGATTTCCAAGTGATTCATCCCCCAACTTGAGCACTGATGCTCTTTTTACTTTTCTCTCTTTTTTTATTTTTGTTTTTGTTTTTGAAGAGTAAATTAACGCCACCCATGTGCGTTTCCTGAATCCTGCCTGCCTTGATTCTGTCTGTCTCTAGCACTAGCTCTTGCCCCAACCCCGTGTTTCCTGCTCCCTGCTCTTCTGCCTCTCGCCAAAGGCTGCACACACCGTGGTGGTTCTGTGGAGCTGTCTGTTGGGTCTCTGAATCTTGGTGGCTCTGTCCTTCTTGCTGGTCTCCAGGATGATCTGCAGCAGGGCAGGGGGCCTGGTGTGTTGACCCTGGTGACTGCTCTCACTTCTCCATCTCCATTGAGTGGTGCCTACGGGGGTCTTGGTGGCTATGGCCACCTTGGTGCCCCCGGTACCAACACTGGATAATGTCATCCTCCTGCTGTGCCTGTGATGGGGACAGAGGGCGGCATGGGTATGCAGTGATGGGACAGCTCTCCTCCTTGCAGAGCTTGTGGCCCTGGGGCTGCTTTGGGTAGGATCCTGATGGTGCCATCTGAGCTCTCCCCTCGTCGCGTGCCAGGTTGGTCCGCAGGATGCCCTGTGTCGCGGAGGAAGGGGCGAAGGTGCCAGTTTTAGGAGATCGACTCTGTAAGAGGTGCCTGGGCTGGTCCCTGCCAAAGCCGGTTGTTCAGACCATTGGGCTGGCTTGACTGTGGTTTTTCTTTCTTGCTTCAAATTCTTCCCCTGGGTCACGTGAAGAGCCCTGAGCCTTTGATTTCAGTCTCTTCTCTGCTGGCTTTTGTACACAGACTGTAAATGTTTTCCTCCTCTTAAAACTCCTTGCGCTGGAATAGACTCATACCTCTTCTTCAAACACATGGGCCAGATGCCTGGATTTCTGGGGGCCTAGCAGCTTGTAGGCAGCACGGCCATCAGTCCCAGTGGGATTTTCTGCTGATTTATTTTTATAAAGAACAACTTCCACGGAGCTGTTAACGGTTGCCCAGCTTGATGGTGTCTCGCTCCTGTCCATGTCTTGTGCTTTGCTCTTCAACGGGTTTGCAAAGTGCTGGCGTTTGGGACACTGTTTATTGTACCTTGCAGCAATCGTGAAAGCACCCGGGCATTTTTAAAGCGGTCCAAGTCTCACGTTTTCCCGTGCTGTGGCCAAGCTGAATGTGGTGTTTTCTTGTTGTTAAATGTATTTCGACACTAAATACCTCGGGTT
>JAWLRI010000995.1:4522573-4549397 GCA_034781795.1 Crypturellus tataupa
TTTTCCCGTGCTGTGGCCAAGCTGAATGTGGTGTTTTCTTGTTGTTAAATGTATTTCGACACTAAATACCTCGGGTTTCTCATGTAACTGCTGTTAACCTCTCACTGGAGCGTTTGCAGGGTTTCAGCTGCATATCGGAAGCTCTGAAGTGCTGGAAAACTGGCCTCTTGGAGCACGTTGAGATCTGCACTGGGAGCTGAGGGCTCAGTTCCTAGCTCCATATAAACCCTTGATGATCCAGCAGGGAAAACTAAAAGCTGTTTCTGTTTCCAGAAATTTGCTTCCAAACGGGTCTTTTGTTACCTTTGGCCAGTTCTTATTATTGATATGTTTTTTTTGTAGGAGAAAAAGATCTTTGCGTGTTGAAGCCTGGTTTCTTCCTTCATCCTTTACATCCTGTTCTCCTACGGGTGCTACACGCAGTGTAGTCTGGGTTAGACGTGAAGAGATGTCCCTGTTGGATTTGGGTTGCAGTTTGGGGCAAGGCAGATGAGCATCTTTAAGCTCTGAAATAGTATTGACCCTGAAAAATCCTTTATTTTGTTTTTCTCCAAGTTTTTCTGACCCCAAAGTAGTGCCATCAGAGATGGTTCCAGCAGGGTTGCAGTGTCTTGATTCCTGCTTTGGATCTTCTGGATAATTCTCCAAATGAAGTGAGCAGGGTTGGCATTGGATGGGGGGATCTCCTCACCTTGGCTGCTGTGGTAGAACTTAAACGTGACTCTCTTGGTCTCAAAGTCCCTTTTTTTGATATAAAAAGTGTTTTGGTGGTGGGAAGCACCTCTAGCAAGTTTTGTTGTTTCTTTTCCTTTGGAAATCTTTTTTCCTTCCCTTTCTGTGCTGGTTGGGTCCTCCATTAAACTATTTCTGAGGTTAAGTGCAGTTTTCTAAAGTTTTTATATGCAACTTGAATCTGTGCTTTTTATGAAAATTTTGTAGCTTTACTGAGCTGAATGTCATCTTCTCCTTTAACCCAATAAAGCTCTTGTAGTACACTGTGCCACACGTTAGCCTTCAAATATGGACTGTATTTATCTTTTTTTAACCTCAACTTAGGGTTTTTTATTAGCATCCTGCCGGCAACTCTTAATAACTTTTCAAAAAAGTGAAATAGCAGCAACAGTAATAATAAAAATATGAATGAATTAATGGAGGAAATGGCCCTAAAATACCTTTTGGCAGCATTAACTGGGCGCGGGCAGCTTGCCATAACGTGGCTTTGGAGATGCAGGAAGCCAAGTCCTCTGGAGCTGATCAAATTTGCGAAGCTTTGAGCTTTTAGCGCCGAAGTTTTTGCGGTAAATCGCCAGGCTGAAACAACCTGCGTGTAACCCCAGCCCTTTTGTAGGGAGGAAATTAAATGTATAAGGTGCAGAGAGGGTTTATGTCTTAGCTGGATTCGTCTGATCTAGAGCAGTGTGAATGGGGTGTGATAGGAGAAGCCCTGTGGGTGTGGGCATGTCTGGCACTAAATGCACCCTCTTTTTTCCTGCAATTCTCTCATTTTGGGCAAGATGAGAACCTCACCATGCCTCTTTTGTTGTTTTTCCTGATACTTTTCTCCTTTAATTGGAGCTCTCTTTTTCCTTAAAAACAAATAAAAGGTGGTGCTATTAAATGTTGACTCCAGCTATGATTTTCTTCCAAAAAACTAAATCATTTCCTTTTTTTTTTTTTGCTTAAAATAGAGCAGTTTTCTGTAAATGAGCAATTTATTCTTTCCCCAATGCGTACCCTGCAGCAGGGGAAGAGGCTGGGTAGGAAAATGAAGCAAACCAGACCCCGAGCTGCTCGGTTTTGTCTGGTTACCGTCAGCTCAACCCAAGGCGCTCGCGACCCCGCTCGCAGGTTACATGTTTATGTGCTGGCCAAGCCGAGCGGCTGCAGGATGGATCCGTTATCTCCCGCGATAATGGATACCTTGGAGCAGAGGGAAAACTCGGGCCAGAGGTGCAGGCGGAAGCTGCGCTCTTCCCGGTCGCTCTTTTCCCATCACATTTTTCTCACGGACCTTTGGGAAGGGCAGGGGAATCGCATGGAAAAGCAGGGTCCTGTTTGCTGCTTTGGAGGAAATTGCAAGCTGTTAATTAGGAAGGTGGCGTTTCCAGAGGAGTTAACAGTTATCTTGGAAAACAATTTTTTTCCTAACTAAATATTGTGATTTTTTTTTCTTTGTAAAGCTGGCTGTGTAAGAAATATTTTTAACTGTCTGCGCTGGTCTCGGTATGCATTAATTACCTCAAAAAAGAAAGACTTGGCTTTCTGCTTTTCCCCCCTCCCTGTCTTCATGTGGGCTGATGGTGAATTATTTTGACTTTTGCTTCTGACCTTTCTGATTCTCTGCGTTTCAGGCCTTGGCCCTTAGACCGTCAGGCCTTTGAGGAGCGGCTCATATTTCACTATGTGCCGACTATCTAGCCCAGAGGTTTCCCCTCTCCCAGTTGGAAACGCTGATGCCCATATGGTCAGAAATATTCTTCTTTTTAAAGTAAAAATAATCATGAATAAATTTTCCTGTTTTGCTGCCTTTTTTTTTTTCCCTCCAACCAATAGATTGTCTAAAACCTGGTTTGCGTTTTCTTTTTCCCTTGTGCTCATAACTCCAGCTTTACACTGCTTAAAGTTTTACAAGGAAAACTGCCTTTGGGCTCGGCCGATGCATGGAAAAAATTTAGTGCTTTGCAAAATTTGTTTATGAAAGCTTATTTGCAACTGAGGAGGGAAGAAAAAAAAAAAGGGGGGGGGGAGAGTGAGGGGATTAAATTGGAAATGCCATCCAGGCCTAATTCTGTGCTGCAACCTATGCCTGCACACATACAATAGCTCCTATCTGCGCTATAACCCCTTGCCTTAGTGAGTGGCTTATCTCTGCGTGCAATTCCTGCTTAAATATTTTCAGTTAAGAAGTTAAATAAACGGGTGGATAATTGCTTTCCTTAGCCCCCTATAGCATTTGGTGCCCATGAGCTCTATGGAGGTTTTTAATGGGGTGTTTTAGTCTCCTGCTGAAATTGGTAACCTGAGGAGGAGGCCCCTCTGCCCTTTGTATGTGGAGTCATTGGGGTTTCATCGGGCAGCTCCAGGGATGCAGCGGTGGATGGACGTGGCACTGAGTTACTGCTTTCACCAAGTCATCACTAGTAAAAAGCAATTTGGATAAAACAAGGAGAAGAAAAGCAAGATTGCATGAATGTTTACCCAAGGGCTGTTGGTCGTGTTGAGGTGTCTCTGTAGAACTGGTCCTTTGGGAATGGGTTTCTCTGGGGTGGATAATGTTGGCAGGGGGTTTCTTGCCAGCGTTGTCTCCTGATGGCAGCGTCAGCAGCTCCAGCCCCTCTTTGGCTTGTCACACCTTATGGGTGCCCTTTTTCAGTCTTGGTGTTTTCCAGTGGATGCACCAACCTGGTTCCGGAGGTCTTGGAAACACAGACCAATTGCGTCGCACTTGTCACTACCTCTGGCCCTGGGATGGGTGGAAAGGGGCTTCCTGTGCTGAACTGGAGCTGACCTCCCCCAGGGAGCTTATTGGGTGGTTAAGGACAAAATTTGATATCTCAAACCAGCTGGTTGATCTTGCTTCTGATAGTCTCCTCTTTCCTGGGTCTCTGGAGAGCAGAGCAAGAGCTGCGTATCGCAGTCAGATCTGCACGGTGCAAGGGGAACATGTTAGTTTTGCTTTGGTGCTTTTCAATAATGAGCTCCCCTAGCGATGTCTGCATTACATCTCCTCTGACTTCCCCAGTGGAGCAGGTTGCTTGCTCAGTGATATCCTGCAGGCAAGGCAGGGAATGGATAGGTGTTACCTGCTGCAATGAGCGTATTTCTTTTTAAATTTTGCCTTTGTTGGGTTAGAAAAGAATATGCAATTGTCCTCTCTAGTTTAGATCGTTAGACTGTCACTCGAAGCTTAGTGTTGTCTGAACATGACTTGTTTTGGCCATAAGAAATCAATCATTTTGCAATACAGCCTTGAAGCGCATGAAATGCCCGAGCAATTACGCTTGCGTGCGACGCTCGGGCTCGTCGCTTTAACATGTTGTTGTTTCTTGCTCTGTTGGAGACGTCGGAAGGGAGGAGTTGGTTGCGCCAAATACTTGGCCTTTAACGCAGCGAATGTGCAACTGCCTGATGAGGTACCGGGGCCCTGACTGGGGTGCGAGTTGGGCTGTTGAGTCCTCTCTTGAGCATGAAGTCAAGAGCAGCACAAGTAGGCAAAGCTCCCCTAGGAAAGGATCCTGCTGAACTTCTCTGTTTTCACACAAATATTCCATTTTCCAAGATTATTTTCATTTAAAAGTCTGATCAAAAGGGGCTGATTGAGGAACTTGAGCTTCCCCTTGGTAGGTGTTGTTATGGCAGTAGTGCACAGACATCATGGACAAAAACCCAGCGCACTAAGTGAGCTGTTGTGTGAACTAACCTCCAATAAAACCCAAAAGGTTTCTCGTAGAGGAGTAATTGCAGATGACAAGGACTGAGGTACCCCAAGGCTTCTTTTCTTCTTTATGAAATACTAATGCTGAAACTTGATTTGTAGTGACTTAAGACTCACTCAGTTCATGCCTCTTTCCCCACCGCTTTAGAAGCTGATCTGATAGTGCAGGAGCTTAAATGTAACCCTTGGAGGAAGAAAAGGGAGTTCTGAACTTTGACAACCACATTAATTTTGTCCAAATCTGCGGGGCTGTCTTAGAACTGAATTGGGATAAATGCTGCGGAGCTGCAATCGGTGGGTCTCTTGACAGCTTGTTTCTGCCACTGTCGCTTCAACCAAGCGTTTTGTTCTATTTTGGGGGCTCAGTCGCTGCTTCCTTCTGATTTTAATCAACATAATTTATTTTAAAAAATTAGTTAAGAAAAGCTGAAGCTTGTGCTACTAAATCTGCTAGCTGCCAGTGTGGCATGTGGCTTGACATAGATGCTGGCTGTCACTGCTGGTTGTCTCTGTGGTTGTTTTTCTAAACCAGACAGGCTGGCTTCGCCTCCCAGCCCCAAGTCTAGGAAAGAGGGGCTGGATCAGGCTTCTGCGTCAGGCTGAGATTTTTTTAAGAAAAAAATATTTTAAAATTATTTTTTATTTTTATTTGGCACAACTAAAAGTGGGGACTGTAGGAAGAGGGTGGATGTGGCTTGTTCCTCTGGCCGGGAAATCCCTTTCTACTGCTTCTGCTGGTGGTGGAGGCTCGAGTCTGTGTTGGGTACTATAAACCCGTTGACTTAAGCACTTGCCTAGCGTTTGCTCCATAAATAATCTGGTGTAATAGGTCCCAAACCAGAACAGCAGCAATGGTGCTTGGGCTTTAGATTCTGAAGGCTCCAAGTGCCTTTGGAGCCACCATGGCCCAGGGCTCTGGAGAGCAGATCTTCCTCATAGCAAAGGGGAATTAACCGTCAGGGTTAATCAGTGCTTTTTGCCTGGCTGGGAGCAGATCGCTTCCCAGCCCCACACTCTCCCAGGGAGCAACAGCAGTTTGGTGCAACTCCTAAGAGCTGGTCACCTTGTTACACTTTACCCCAACAATGTGTTTTGCAGGTTTATATTTTGCAAGGCAGAGACAATGTCTTTTTATTGCACAAGCAGATATATTTGCAAAAGACAGACTGAGTGTATGGGTCCTGCCTTCTGCGGAGACCTAGCTGCCTGGAGGGACTTTGATGGTGCCCATTGCAATCTTTGCTAGCTCCATATGCTGGCTCCTAAGTAATTTTTATATAAACTATATATATATATTTCTTTGAAACCTTACTGCTTTTGGTTCTGAACATTTGATGCTCCAGAGAGCTACTGATGCTTCTCTGAGCAGTGAAATAAGGTGCCTTGTAAAGGCCTCATTGAAGGAGTGAAGGGCAGGGAGAGCCCTGGTTCACGAGTTGCGGTGCTGAAGCAGGTGGCAGCTCCTTGGGACTTGGGTCAGTGAATATGAAGCTGATTGATAGAGCTGCTGTGTTGTGGGGATGGAATTTCCCCTTGCAGGGCAGAGAGGATAAATGATTGAAAAGGAGGAAGGTGTCTGTGAGGGGGTTGTGATGGAAATAAGGTGAATCTGGACTTCAAAAAAGCACTGCCTAGTTAAGCTCTCCATGCAGTATGATGCATTGACCAGGAATAAAACTGTCCTGTTCAGTAGAGGCCCTTTCAAGGAAGGGGATTCTCCTACACCACGAGCAACAGGAGCGACTGTTGGGTGTGCATTGACCCAAAGCTGGTTTGAGGAACCTGCAAACACCAGAGAAGGTGCAGAGCCATGGGAGGAGGATATGGGGAGGAGAGTGATGGACCACTTAGTGGTCAGATGGAGCTGACGGAGGGGGAACAAATGGCTGCAGGCGAAGAATAAATTGCAGTTGCTGTTTCCAGCTCCCGTGTGAGTCAGCAGCAAGCTGAAAGGTCAGCTCTCCGCAGAGGAAGATGATGCTGTTTGCTGGCATCCTGTTGCAGCCCTGAGAGCAAATCAGATGGTTGAAGACGAGTTTGGAGGTTTTTTTGATTATTTTTATTTAGTTATTTTGTAAATCAGTGATTTTGTTTATTTTGCTTTTCTCTGAGTGTAGGTGGGTAACACAAGGCTCTTGGTGGCCCCAGTATCATTGTCCTCATATGATGCTCTGCTTATTTGGGGACTGGCTGCAAGGTTCAGGACAGCTGCGAGCAGCCTTTTGTTTTGGTTTTTTTTGTTCCCCGAGAAATTAAAGGAGGATGAACTCAATGGCACACAGTGTTCCCAAAGGATGCAACTTAAGCAGTTTCTGCAAAGAATAGTTCTTGCTGTAAGCCTCGGGCAGTGAGAGCAGGCTTACAGCATGCAGGGTTCATAAACGCCTCTAGAACATCTCTATTTTCACGACTCTGCTAGCGCTCCTCCTGGCTTTACCGTCTCTGGTTTCTGTGCAGAAGCTGCTGTTGCATCTGATACGCTCCTGATGACGGTCATGCAGGGAGGCTTTGC
This sequence comes from Crypturellus tataupa, assembly GCA_034781795.1. Classification (NCBI taxonomy): domain Eukaryota; kingdom Metazoa; phylum Chordata; class Aves; order Tinamiformes; family Tinamidae; genus Crypturellus; species Crypturellus tataupa. The sequence goes on from JAWLRI010000995.1 coordinate 4,529,521, forward strand.
TGTTTAAAACATGATAATTGGAACCGCTGAAGGCAGCGGGTTTGAAAAAAAGTGGATCTGTTTCGCTGGAGCGGGCCTGGGGCTGCTCGTCTGCAGGGGAAGCTGTTGCAGTAGTTTATTTCCATGTTCACTTGAAGAAGCAAGTTTAATTCTCAATCCAAGTATTTCAATAAAAGGAGTAGGCATTGGTGACTTTAAAGAAATTTGCATTTTTAAAAGTCTCTTCCCCAGGAGAGCTAAACCTGGGGCAGATGCTGCCCACAGTGTCTCTTATTTGGCCCATTTCCAAGGCTCTTGCACTGCTGTTGGGTTTGGCTGCTCCTCTGGCCCTGCTGTTCAGCTGGGCTGGTTCGGAGCGAAACTACAGAAACCCAACCTTGAAAACCAACCAAGTCTGGCCGTCTGGAGAGCAAACCTCAGTCCTGTCCTCATGTGCTCATGGGCTTCGGCGCATCTTGGTGCTCTGAACCCGGGTAGACGCTGGGGAGAGGCACTCGCTGTTCCCACGCCATGCGGAGCGAAGCATCAGGTGGAGGAATTTCCCTTGTGCAATCACAGCAGAGAAAAATTCCTCCATGTGACTGGATTCCCAAAATACTCCCTTTGACCCTAGAATACCTCTCCCACTTAGAAAGGTGGGGAGCAATCGGCAGATGCTAAGCAGTTGCGTGGTGCAGGTTGCCCAAGGTGTGTGCCTGCAAGTGTGTTATTTCTTAGTGCTTTCTTGACAGCTGTTTTTTCTATTAATAGCTGTGCGTGAGCTCGCTGAGCTGGCTGGTGCTTTTAATTAGGAGACACTTCGAGGCTGAGTTGCCTCGCTTGGTGTACGGGGGGATTTCAGAAGCGAGTCCAGTCATCTGCCCCCTTGATTTACGCAAGCTGAAAATGTCCCTGGTCTGAAATAGCACGCTGAGATGCTCCGGCTTTCCTGGAAGCTTGTAGCTCTGGATGATTAAAATCTCGGTGGCCTCTTCACCCCAGGCTTTTGAGGTGGGAAGAGCCTCTACCGTTGGTTTTTCCTTGATGCTCCTTCAAGCAGGAGAAGGACCAGCTGTTGCCATAAACTTTTAAGCGCTCGAACCTAATTTTCTCCTTTTGACCCTAAAATCTTCTCCGTGCTGGTTGTGCCTGCAGTCCCACTAGGCAGGTGGGTTAAACCATGTGCTGAAACATCCTTGGGAGAAAACCCTGGTGATGCCGTGGGGCCGAGCTCTCCCACTCGGTGCTGTTCCCATGAGCTGCGCGTTGTTTGTTTGTCCGTGTGGCTGCAGAAATTGTAAATATTTATAATGTCTGACTCGGGAAAACATGTTTGCTAGTGCAACGCACAACTTGCAACTTGATTAATCTGATGGACATGGGTTTAATCCAGAGAGCTGTTACTGGGCATTTTTCTCCTCAAGTTTGTGTATGTTAGGCTGAGTTTCTGGAAAAGCAGGTCTCCGCCCTAAGAAGGGGACAGGATGCTAGAAATATTGACAAATTGCATCTGCTGGTGACATGTTCCCTTGCCTCTTGAGTGGGCGAAGATCTCCCTGTTACTCATAAAGCTCCTCTCTTCAAGTTGCCTTTTCTCTCCTCTTCAAACTTTGGAGTTTCTCCAAAGGCAGCTGGGGCAAGTGCAGGACACGGGCTGCTTCCCAACGCTTCCATAACCACCAAAGCCCATCCCAGCTTTGACACTACCAGAACGGCTCCCCTGCGCGGACCTGGGGATGCGAGTCCCTTTCTGGGAGACCCTCGTGCCAAGAAAGCACCCGCGGGTCTCCCAACCCTTTGCTTGGGCTTCTCCCAGCCCGAGTTGGGAGCTTGGCCTAGAGGTTGCCTCCAACCTCAACCATTCTGTGACTTTCAACGTTTGCCTAAAGATAATATTTTCTTATTCCCATGAAAACAGACTAAAGAATTCCCACATGCTAAATGCACTTTTGGCCATTTCTGCTTTTTCTGAGGAAGGCCTGTGCTTGGGTGAAATTCCCTTGAAATGGCGAACAAGGGCTTTGTTTTATGAAATCTGCATTTCAAGAGTACATGTATGTGGCATTTGGTCACCAGCTGAGCAGTTTAAAAGCCAAAGACCCTCTTTGACTTCGTAAGTCTTCGACTCGTGTGGCACCTACCGAGACTGCTGTAGCATAGAGAAGTTTGCCAGTAATAATAATTTCATTAAAAGGATAAAAATAAGTATGAGTCAGAGTAGAATTAAACACATGGGGCAATGTCAGCTTTTCAACTACGTTGATTATTTGGAAGCTGATGGATGGTTTTTCATAACGCATTCATATTCTTTTGTAGGTTTAAGAAGTGGAAAGCTATTGCTGTGATTAAAATACCAGGCATCTCCTTTATTCAAATCAAAATTAATTCATTTTGACTTAATTTCCTTTCTTTGTCAGTGAGCAACTTATGCAAACTTTATATTTGGAAAAGATGGAAGATTGTAGCCAGAGCTCTGAGGTCAGAGTTGAGGTATGAGGAATCAGAAGGAAAAAATGGAGATTTTTTTAGGGTGTATTTGCAAGGATTGAAACTCCTGTCTTCACTCTTGGGTTTGCAATCATTTGCTTTTATGAAATAGGACTTGTAAATGATGCACAAGGCTTAGCCTAAGGATCCTTTGTTTATCTTCTGGAACACTTCCTCTCATCCCAGGGAACCGGTTCCTGACCCACTCCAATGCAGTGAGCGGCGCTCGTGGTCAGCAATGGGGATTCCCCTGTGCTTGTGTTCCCAGAGACTTTAATTTCATTTTTCCCTCTCTCCCAGCACCCTGTGGCTTTGCACTGAGGGTATCAGGCAATTCCCTCTTCCCAAAACCTGTGCTGGGAGCGGGATGTGATTACTCAGCAGAAAAGAGGAGTGACTCGGCACCCATTCCCCATTCCATGGCTGTGTGCAGGGGCCGGTGCTCTGGTTCCTATTTGCTCTACGTCGAGACCTGTTGTTCTTGTAAAGAGAATTTCTACCTTCCAGTTGACTGTCTTTTTTTAATGCCTATTTCTTATGTATTTTTGTCAACTAGTAAACATCAAAGCTGCCCTACCCAGGAAAAACAAGGGAGATAGGGAATAGCAATTGTTTCAAATTAGATCTTAATGGGGTGCAGATGTGGAGCTGGGCTTGCTGGAAGCCCTTTGAAACTGCAGATGGCTGGTGGTTCAGGGGTAAGAAAAGGGCTGGGAGGTTTCTTGGTTTCGTTTTCTTTCCCGTGCTATTTGCATGACATGTTAGATTAGGGCTAAATGTAAATGAAGAAGTAATAGCCTGCATGGGTCTCTGTTCTTGCAAAAACAGTGCATGCATAGTTAGGTTATTGGACAAAACAGTGTTTTTCTTTCTTTTTTTTTTTTTTTTCTTTTTTTTAAGCAACTTCGATTTGTGTGTGATACATGTCCATGTTTTCTCTTTGCATTTAATACTGTTTTGGGCAGGGGGTGAATGGAGGAGCGCAGGGGGCTTTGAAGCGTGCAGAGAGTCCTGAACCGACTGCAAATATTTTGGATTTTGTTCCGCTCAACCTTAAAAAGTGATCAGATATAACCAAGATTATCTTATTATATTTTAATGGAACTGGCACAAATTATCATATTGTGCATGCACATGGCTTTCTCCGCTTCGTTAAACTTGGTAAGAATGTAAAAATCTGCTTTCTCCCACCAGTTCATGTGTTTCACTGCTCTCTGGGGTGAATCTCAATAAATAGCTGGGCACTAGATCAAAGGGCCATCTTCAGAAGAGGGATTGTTCTTAGCTGCTCGTGCTCTCGGGACGGGCTGCCGGCGCGTAGGACACGGCTTGGGCTGAACGCCGCACGCCTGGTGCGTGCGAGCGCCGCTTTAAAACACAGTGTTTTGGTGACTCGTCCGAGTGAGAACTCGGAGAGGTTTGGGGGCCCTAAATGCCCTTAAAACCCACTCAGTGATGTTATCTGAAGCCCTTGGGGGTGCTTCTGGCTGCTCTTCCACCTTAGCAGAGGCCTGGTGGCCTCTGTACCCTTTGGTAGGGCCTGCTCATGCTGGACCTGTTCACCCTTTTGGTGAAGGGCAACCAAGAAGCTCCCCTGCACACCCAGGAGCTGTGTTAATGACTGGCAGGGTGACAACCAGGTCTGGAAAATGGAGCTGCCTACAAATAACAGGGCACGTGGGTTTGGGCATCTTAAAACCTTCTGCTTTTTAAAAGGAGGTTGGGGGGGACCCACCTCAGGTTGCCCTGCTGCCCAGGGGCTCATTGCAATGTGCAGCGAAAGAAGTGATTGGGGCATGTGGTTCGGATGCTGACGGATGTGCCAGAAGTGCCTGTCCCGTGTTGTGCTCTCTAGGAAATGTGGTTGTCGGGATGGAGCTGATACTTGACAGTTTTATGTGCCGGATAAAATGCGTGTAACAGAAGACCCACAAAGAATAGTGAGGTTATGGGCAAAGAAGGTAACTTGGAAATGCTCGTAATGAAGTGTTGGTCTTTTGAGTAAGGCAAAGCGCTTCAAGATATCCTGATGAAAAGTTAATTCCAAGTGAAGCTTTTATTTTGTGATGACATGCCATTTAGAAGCCTGTTACTAGAGCAGTTTGCATCAAAGTGTCAATTTGCGGCTAAATCTTTAGTTTCAAGTAAGTGTTTTGATGAGTAGGTTCAACCCACAAATCGGAAGAAGACATTTTTTTAACCGGTTAAGGAGGCAGATTCTGGAACTGTTTGCCAACTGGGACAGTCTCCAGCTAGACAGTGTTTAATTGCCTCCAAGAGGGGCTTCGTCATCTACTTGCTTCTCCATTCGTGCCTGTTCTTGGTGTGATGATGGGGATGTGTGTACATATATTATCTATACATATATTTAAATGGTCTCCAGCTGACATCAGTCATCCTGCACTAAAGGAAACTGCCTTGAGCTGCCTTCTTGCCTATCTCCTGTTTTGAGGAAGCCCAAACTCCAAAATGCCTCCCAAGGGAAGGGAGCGAGTGCTCAGGATGGGCTGCGTTGCCCTGAGTTTTGGGGAAGAGAAGCTGGGTGCAGAGAAGCCCTGACCCCTAGTCCATCTCCCAGGCAGGGAGGAGGTTTTGAAGCTGGCCAGGGCATTTGGGAGCCGATGTGATGTCTGACATGAGTGTTAGGATCCTGGAGAACGTGTAACTCGGCTCCTGCGCTGTTGCAGAACAACCCAGGGAGCAGCAGAAGGGCAGAGGATGCTGCAGTATCTGGTTTTGGGCTCTCTTGACTAGCACCTTGCCCTGGAAAGAGGAGCTTGGGTTAAAGGTGGAGGTTAAATGGACTTTATCCACTTTTTTTCCCCCTTCTTTTAAACTTAAGTTGTTTGCTTGTTAACTTCTGTGTCTTGATGTATTTTGTCCCAATGGTGAATTACAGTTAAAGCCACTTAGAGGGGGATCCTGTGAGTAATTAGTCGATGCTTGCTAGGGTTTTTGAAGAAGAGAGCTGTAGGTGCCCTGTAATTTGCAGGCGATATCTGCACACAGGGCAGGCGGTAGGTACTAAGCTGCTCCTATTTATCCCTGGCTTCCTCCCACTCTGCCTCCCCTGGAGTTAAGTTTTTCATGGTTTTCTGTAGGATTATGTGGTTGTGTGGGAGCAACGGAGCGGTAATCTCAGCACTGGATAACAGTTGTCCAACACCCCACCAAGATTACAGATTATAGACTTTTAAGGTTATTAGGGTCATTAAATCTGTGTTCCACAGCCAGGCTGCAGGATTTCTTCGAAAAACTAGATTAGATACCCCTTCTAAAAGGGGGTTTAATCTCCATTTTAAGTTTCCAGGCAGCGGCAGCTCATCCATCAGGGCTCGGCTAGTGCCGCAGTGCTGGGTAGGCTGCCGAGCCTCCGCGTTTGGGCTGGGAGCAGCACCCAGGCTTGGCTCCTACCCGGAGCTTATCTGGAGCGCTCAGACCTCTGGAGCCTGCTCGACTGAGCCAGAGGAGGAAGGGGAATTGGCTTTTCTCCTTCACAGGATCAGCTGTTTGTGCTCAGTTGCTGAGTAGGCTTTTGGGCTGGAACTTTCTCATTTATGTTGTAAATTTATTTGATGCTTTCTCCTAGGTCGTCTTACTCGTTAGTTATTTGTTCCTTTCTCCCATGGGAGAGGAATGTGGCAGGAGGGAAAGACTGGATGTGAGAAAAGGCGCAAAAGCAACAAACCCGGTTTTGCACTTCATGTTCTTCAGTGAAGACTGGATCTGGCTCTTGGTGGGAAATGCAAGATGTTCAGGATGTGGAGGGCGCATCGCTTCAAATGGACACCAGCAGCTTTATTAACAGATAAACGTGCAGTGAGACAGGCCTGAGGAAGAGTTGAGAAAAATCAAGTGGTGGGAAATGGGAACCGTGGAGCAGACATTAACGGTTAATGAGGCATTTTCCGACTGCTGGGAAACTGGAGAAAGCGGTTTAAGGGCACGAAATCTTCCTTTACTTCCTTTTGTTTCCAAGAACTTTCCTTAGGGAGCTAAATGGGGCTTGACTTTCTTTTGTTTCTGCTTCTCTGAACCTCCTTAAGCTGGTTCTAAAGCACTTTGTTTTACTGCCCAGCCTGTGTTTAAGATAATCTCCTTTGCAATGGTCTCTAGAGGCTTCTCCCAGTCGTGCCAGCAGGCAGCTCTCTTGTGTGTCCCCTTGCTTCGGGTTTTGCCACTTTCTTGTGGTTATTGGTGTGTTGGCATTGGCTCAGTTTTTCCCAAATCTTGAAGATGGAATCGTTTCCCAGGCCTTTGTCATCATGCGAAGAATGATGCCCCTTTAGAAAGGGTGAAGAAAATTGGAATCTTTTCTCTCAAACTGGAGAAAAATCCATGCTTTTGACTTTGGAGAAACCTGCTGCTTTTTGCTTTGCTGGTGCTAGTTGGACCTCATATGTTGCCTAGGCTTGATCTTGCACCAAGAGGTAGGCTGTGATGCTCATGGTCAAAAAGTGGCAAATCATAATTCTGCACAGACCTGTTTCCAGTAGAATTTATTTGTGAGTGATTGTACCCCTGAGAGATGACTTCAGAACTGGATGCATTGATGTAGACAACCGGGCAGACAGCTGTAAACCCGACAAAGCTCTGACAAGCCAAATGCAGGGAGGAGACCTGGTCATGTTATCAGCTCTGGTGGACTTGTTGGCTCTTTGAGCCTTGTTTTAAAGGGCTAATTAGAAAATTGCATTTGTTTTGAAACTAATTTGGAAAACACTAGAAAAGATGAAGTCCTGTAGAGTGGCAAAACTGGAAATGTTGCTCCAATCTTACTAGCCTCAGCAAACCAGTGTGTCTTGGTAGGTTAAGTTTGCTGCAAGCTGGTGGCTTTCCTGGTGGCCACAGCTGCTTCTGACAACGCCAGCAACTTTCCCTTGAAGTTCTTGCTCCCTCCTCATGGAGGGATGGTTTTGTCCAGCATTCCTCAGGGGCCACCTCTGTTCAAGCTGCTCCCAGTGGTCCCGGTGCCTCTTCCCAAAGCTCTTCCTGTCTCTGAAGGTTTGCCAGCCCTTCAGGCAAGGAAAGATGCTCTTACCCTGGGCTCTGTGGCAGGCCAGGGGAACAGCACGAGTTGTTCCCATCCTGGTTTTCATCTCTATGTCGGCAATGATAAAACTGTTTTTCCATTTGTCTTAGGATCAGATTCCTATCTCTTACTAAACCAGGGTAAGTTTGGCAGTCGCGTGGCATTTCCTTTCCTCCTCTGTGTTTCTAGCTAAAAGATGGAAAATTCTACATTAGAGTTTTTGATGTGTCCTAGGTAAAAGTAGTTTGATCTATGTGGTGCATCTGCACTTTATAGTCCTCTGTGGTGACTCGGTCTGGGCAAGCCTGGCGCAGAGGTGATGCTCCGGCCACCTCCTGCCTCTTGTGGTGCTGTTGTTGGGTGCCAAGAGAATGCATCTTGTGTGCTTCTTCCTGCAGAAAAGGCTTAAGGAGGGGGGGAAAAAGAGCTGAAGGAAAGGCAGGGATGCTGAAATGGTTCATACCTCCCTGTTGTGGTGGCACGGTGCCTGCTCCAGCCATCGCTTGTGGGTGCCCTGCAATGCAGGGCACAAGGGCTGGGGGAAGAATGAGTATAGTTATGCACTAAACTCATGATTGTGTAATTGCATATTTTTTAAGCTTGTCAAGGGAAGACTTTGATTTTTTTTTCAATAACAGAATCACCAAATCCCCCAATTTAAACTTTTTAAAATAGAATTTTATATGTGTCTTTACAACTTGTTAAGTTGTTTAGTTCCCTGCTGCATTTTGCATTTGAGTGTCTCTTTCTCCAAACCTCCTTTTTCAGTTACCTGAGGACAGGAATGTGCGTGTGCTTTTTGTTTACTTGTTTTAACATAATTCCCAGACCTGGAGCTTGGAGGGCAGAATGATCCTTGTAGCATGGGATCTTGAAAAACAAGGGTGACTGATAACATACGTTTAAAAACGGAAGCATTTCGGGTGTTTGGGCTTGAATTTTAGCTCTAGTGACTGACACAGCTTCTTGCTGGTAAAATACCAGCTTTGAGCATCCTAGATGTGAGCCATGGTGTGATTGACCCAACATGTGGGCAATTCCTTTCCCTGGACTTTGTATCCGTGGAAAAAAATGAGGGGCACTCGGGAGGCGCTGCCTTGGGATTATTATTTATTTATTTTTCCTTTTTCCTGCTGATTTCCTCAAGCCCTTATCTCTGCAGTCAAGGCAGGAAACGAGGGGGTCTGCAAGGGCAGCAGTGCTGAGGTTGGACTGCTGGAAAAGCCACTGTGGCTTTGCATTGCTTTGGAGGGGCTTTGGGGTAGGTTTTTTTCCTAGCCTGGCTAAGAAGTAAATGTTTGGGATGGGGACACATGACTGTGCTGCTACTGCTGCAGGCTGGAGTGCACTGCTCTGTTTTATGTAGGAGCTGTAAATGTGCTGTGGAAAATAAAGTGCATTGAGCCACTGAAGCCTGGTAGGAGCTGCCTTTGCAGCCGTGTGGCTGTGTCACTCAGTTTGTCCATCAGCTGTCCCAAAAAATGCAAAGGACTTTCCAGCTTTTTGCCTGAGCCTCATTCTGGAGGTGTCCTGTTGCTCCATGGGGATACTGAAAGCACAGAATAAACCTTTTAGTTTCGATTTATTTGTAACATTTTCTCCCAGAATTCCTGTATAAGCCTTCTGGAGTTGAGCAGCATGGCTCAGCATCGCTGGCGTGGGCTTCTTGGCAACTGCTTACTCACGGTGTGATTTGAGAGAAGAAGATTTGGCTCTGAACTGCTTTTTTTTTTCCCCCCTTTCCCTCCTTTTTTTGATAGGACTGTGTTATCTGTCCCTTAAACCACTGGGTTTAAGGATGGGCTGAGAGGAGCCGTTTTCTGCTTTTGTGATCAACTTGCTGATGCTTTGCAGCTGCCTTGCCAAAACAACAGGGTTAAAAGAACCCAAAATGTCACTTTGAAAAAAGGATGCTTGGGGATTTGCTTTTTCTGGTGCAAATAGTAACTGGAATTGGGGAAACTTTTTTTGTTGTTGTTCTTCTCTGTCCTTCTTAGTCCAAGCTGGTGCTGCTCCTGTTGTAGGTGTTGACAGGTTGAGTCCTGGATGTTTTACCTTGTGGATGTTTTTTCCTTGTGTGATAAAAGTTTCACTGTCCTTTGCCTCTCTTCTCCCTGATTTTTATTACCTAAGTTGTATATGTTATTTTTTTCTCCTAAAATCTCTCAGGTGCCTTTATTTTTCAGGAGTTTTGTTTCTTTCTCTTTTTTCCCCCTTTTTTTGTTAGTTTTTTATATTGTGTGGTTTAAAAAAAAAATGCTGCAGATGTGTAGTATGCTATTTCTGGATGTGGCAAGTTAGCAAACATTTGTAAAAACATGAGCTTAAGGATTAATAAAAGTAGTTTGGGTCATTCCTATGAAATCTGAAATTTCTTTGTTGGGGAAGATTCTTCAAGCTACAAATGGGCCAACTCCCATAGACTTGGAGGTGGAATAAGATGCATTTCTGCCTTATGGAGCATCCTCTTAATAGGATGCGTCTTGACATCCCAAGTTTATGTAGATTGAACTCTAATTGTATATAATTTTACTGCTTAATTATAAAGCACTAAAAGGGCAGTTGAAAAAATGATCTTGTGGAAGAGATTGGCCCATGGCCTTGTACTGAGTGTTTCTTACAGTAATAAAGTTCACTGTATGTGTAAAGCACCGTGTTCTTATGGACGCTGCATGGACATTGGCCATCCAACGTGTGCCCGATCCTGGCACGGGCTGGACATCCTGAGAGGTGACAGGCACCTCGTGCTGTTGCTGCCTCGTCTCCATCTCCATTTGAGAGCCACTTTCTTTGCCAGACTCGTGTTTCCAGCTCTTCCTCATTTCCTTGCTGCAGCCAGGGCACCAAAGCCAGAAAATGCAGCTTTTTCCCCAATTAGATTATAATGGATTGTCAACATTTGCAAAAGCTGCTTTCTGTTTGCATTTACAGAGAAACTCTATACGCTCTGTTTTCAGATGTGCGGTTATAAAGTCACCACAGAGTAAACATGAATTCTGCATTACCTCAGTTGGTCTGTGCTGCAACTTCGAAGAAAAACAAGTCATCTTCAGCACAAACAGCGCAATGCTGGTGCCAGCTCTGCTAATGTGGAATTCTTACGTTTGCAAACAAGCACCTTCGTACTTGGGAGGAGCTGCACGTAGGCATCAGCAAAGCCTCTTCATTCCCACCCTTCCCACTCATAAATCTCTCTGTAGCTGTTGAAAATCACTGGAAAAAAAAAAGAAAAAGATTTGGCTGCTGAGACATAGAGAAGGCTACCGTACCAGTCAGTTTATTCTTTTGCTCCTGTTGTGGTTGGGGCTTTTATCTTCTGAATTGCAGGCTCTTTGGGCCAAGCATTGCCTTTGCAAGCTGTGCTGGCTGTGCATGGCTGGGATGTGCCAAGATGATAATGTGTACAGGTGTTAGACAATAACATACAGGTGTTGCCAATGAGGGTAAATTTGCTTAATTTCCAAAGAGGGAATCAATTTGTGAGAGGTAGCAGCACTCAGCTGCTCCCTTCTCCAAAGTGTGGAATTGCTTGGGTCCTCCAGCACAGACCTGTGCTCTGCTCCTTCCTTGGCACTGGGTACCTGTGGATTTTGAGGAAGAGCAACAGGGAGCCTGTTCCTCAGCTGAGGAGTCCCTGCTACCGCCACGCTGTAGCTGTCACGGCCATTTTGCAGTGGCCAGGCCTGTCCCTGATGTCCTGGCTGCTGGAGCTGCTCTCTGCTGCGGATTTCGTGCCTAAGGAGCCAGCAGGCATTCCGGAGAGGTCAGGGGAAGGAAGGGGGATTTGCTTTACGCAACCATTTACCTTCTCAGACTCCAGTGATACTTCCTTGCCACTAACTGATCTCCTTGTGCCGGGCGGCTTTTTAAGAATGAAATGGGCGCTTGGGGCGGCTCTTGGCTTTAGAAGATATTTTAGGCTTTCTTAATGCTGAGTGCGTAGTTCCTGGTCTAGGTAATGGTGTGCCAAGGAGCCAGAGTCCATGGACGGGCCCATTACAAGTGTACAGAGAGGAGGAATTGGGTGAATAATTTCAAAACAAAAATATTTTACATTTATTAAACTCCTTGTTGCTGCCTCTTTGACTCTGTGCCAGGTTTGAGTGCACGGAGAGCAGAGATGGCCCCTGCGTTTTGTAGCTGTCGCTCTCCAGCCCCTTGAAGCAACAGCTTCATAACCTGAGAGGACTCTGTGTTAGTAGACGATGCAAAAGCAAGAGGATGGCCTTGAATTCTGGGCTGGACACTTGCCTGTATGTTACTTGTTTTAACCCTTTATATATATATATATATATATATTTTTTTTTTTGTTCCAAGTATCTGGAGGAGCTGGGAGCAATAATGCACCCGTCGGCCCTAATGAGAAGCCTCTGCTTTGATGTAGAGCCCAGTGCACGGGGCAGTGTAACTCACCCCGGCGCAGGAGGCGGCTGCCCGGGGAGCAGGTGCTCGCGGGTTATTTGGGGCTCCGCTCTGCTGTGCTCGATGGGTGTTCAGGGTGTTCAGCTGCTGGCCACTTTTGATGGCTGTTTTAGGCAGGACAAGTGCCTGGCACTGCAGACAGAGTGGCCCTGCACCTGCAGTCCATGCAAACTGTATCTCGGAGCTCTGTCATAGCTGTTTTCTCCCCATCATTGCAGGAGAGGGGCAGCTTGTTGCTCTCCAGCAATTACCCTCAGGTTTTAACCCCATCCACTTTCCTAACAGGCTGCTGGACCCTGCAGCCGAAGCCTTGCTTGGGTGGTACCAGCAAGTGCTGGAACGTTTCTGTTCCGCGGCAATCTTCAAAGCGGGGCAAGGCAGAAGAACAAGCCTTGGAGAAGATAAAAACAGACACACTGGCTATCCAGGATGCTGTAAAGTGTTTACTGCTCTTTTTGCTTGGGAAGATCTTCATCATGCTCCCAGACCCGAACTGGAGACCATAAAATCTTTAAAGGAATCCGTACCATCGCATGTTCTCTCTGTACTTGGATTTCATAAGCAGTGTAAACACGGAGTTTTACCAGGCTCTGGTCCCGGAGGGAGGCTCTTACATACACAAATAAGAACAGGGAGATTATTAGTGCTCTTCCCGATTCCTTATTCCCTTGCATGTTTTGTTTACCATTTGGACTTTACAGACCCATATATTTCCCTGATGATTATCCAAAGGGAAATAGCAGTAATTAGGGAGGTTTTGATATGTACTAACGTGCTTGTGTGTCTCCATAAAAGAGAAAATGATGGCAGAGCTTGGATTTGGGGTCAAATCGTGTTGTAAACCTTTGTCTGGTGGTTGCTGCCTTGAAGCCGTTGTCTACAAAGCAGCCAGTGAAGTCGAGGAGTACAGGGCCCACCTTTGAGTTATGTCCCTCATGAGCATCACTAGGGTATCGGGGTACTATTAGTTATCTAAAGGCTTCCTATTTGATGAAAATATATATATTTCTATGTTTAAGGGGGAAAAAGTAGAATTATTTTGAGATATGCACTCAGTTTCTTAGGATTCTGGTTCTAATGGAGAACTTGGGTTAAGTACCTGGTTTTAAAGCTTCTGCAGATGCCCCTGTGTTAATTTTTGTAGCAGGAATATGATTGCTTTGAAGTGTATTTCTTCTCATCCCTTTCTGGAAATCTGGCCTGTGAAGTTGGAGAGACCTAGAAATCTGCACGTTTTCAGGTTTTATCATGGTAAAGTATGGAAAGTAGAGGTTGGAGATTGTACTTCTTATATGGAACACCATTTCTGTAGTGTAAGGTAGAGATCTGTAATAGGATGGGTGAAAGATGAGTGTTTTCTCCTTGGAAATCAGAAAGAGGGAAGAAAAATGAAACTTCTCAGAAGCTGTTAGGAATTGAATGCTCAGAGGGCAAGGTTATTTGGGTAGCAATCCAATTGCATACATCTAAAAGCCTCAGCTACAGTGGACTGTTGTAATTTAAAATCACTGCAAGATTATCTAAGAAGTATGAATAAAAAATATTTTGGTTTGAATGTTCTTATTTTCTAGTGTTGTAAGTACAAGTTTTTGATAAATACATAAATAATCTGACCAGAATCATATACAGATTCTTACAGGAGATCTCTTTGGGAGAAAGAGAGTTTTTAACAGTTTTCCCAAATGGTGTTCTTTATTGGTCCTTTAATGCATCTTTTTTCTGATGCGCCTCCTCTTAAAGAGTCTTTTTCCATCCAAGTGATTGATTTGAGGTCTCCTTTGCTGCTTCCTTCCAAACCAGCCTCTGGACTCTTGTAGGATCCAACAGTAGTAGCTGAAACCTGTCGTGGGGTGTTTGACCGAGTGGTTTCTGTGAAGAAAGGCAAGCCCGTGGGACGTGGCTGTTGCAAACTCTCCAGAGAGCTTCGTTGAGGTCAAAGCTGAACGTGTGCCATGGAGAACATGGATCTGGTTGAGGGGGTTGTGTTTTTTTTTTTTTTGTTTGTTTGTTTGTTTTCTACATGGAGTTTGGAGGGTTGTTTCCTAATGACAAAATACATTTGTGTTGTAATTTCCCAACAGCTGTTTGAGGGCCAGGCAAAACAAAGCAAAAAAAAAACAGATGCAGTGTGGAATAGTTGTGTATGTAGGAGAGGGAGAAATAGGTTACTGGGAGGTGGGAGAGGCTTAGGCCTTATCTGTGTCCTGAAGTGTGGCTGTCCTTCCACCTCTAAAGAGAGATGTCAGACCACAGAAGTCTTCAGAGAAGGTGGAAAGGATGATTGGAGACGGGATGGTTTCTCTCCAAAAAAAGATGGACAGAGCTGTTCATCTCGGCAAAGGGACAGCTTGAAGGGAAAATATTAGCAGCTTGGAAAAGCGGGGATAGCATGAAGAAGGTGAAATAGGAGTGATTATTTGCTGCCCAAGTGAGGACAAGAGCACTGAATGCCACCGGTAGATGTTCTCACAGGGAATGGATGAAGGTGTCTATTTTTTTGCACTATACCTTGTTAAGCTGTAGAAAGGTTGCTATAAGCTACCAGTGCGGCTCAAAGATCTGTGAATAGATTTATGGAAGAAAATGTGTCCGAGGCCATGAAATAGAGAGCCTGGCTAGCCCAGGCCTGAGCCAGGCCTGTAGCAGGCTAGGAAGGCATGGTGGGCTCTTCCCAAGGCAAGGGCTCTTCCAGGCTTCCCAAGGCCTCGACTGCTGGAGGAGCAGGACTTTCCTCATCGCAGCGATGGAGAGTGGTAGGTTGTCCTCTGTGACCCTTTCAAGTGTTGCCAGGCAAATTGGCAGAGAGATCCCAATGAATGGAGCATCGGGCACTGCTCTGGGAGCAGTCACCAGCTTGGGTTGGTGCTCAAAAACACCCCAGAGTGGTTTGGTGATTAGCCAGGGAGGAGTGTCAACAACGTGGTCCTGTGCCAGCACAGAGCCTGCTGCTGGATTTGGTGTCCCCGTGGAAGCAGAGGGAGCTGGTGCCATGCTCAGGGCGTGAGAGATGATCCTCAGCTCTGGAAAACTGCCCTGCTGATCCCTGCCCTTGATGTGGGCGGCTGGGCCCATAATGAGGTGCATCATCCCCTCTGCGCTCGGGTTTCAGCTTCTTGCTGGCATCGCGTCCTCATCAGCAGAGCTGGCAGCAGGGCACCCTGTGCCGCTGGCCTCGCTCATGCTGTGCAGCTGGAGCTCCTCATTCCCAGCCATTATCATGACAGCTAAATCCCGCTGCCGCTCGTGGACAGTAATCTTATCCCACCATGGAGAAAACTGGATTTGTGGGCTTCACGGGCCAGTTGTTACTATGGTGTGAGCGTGCCAGCAGCGCACAGGCCGTCCCTTCGCACGGCTGCAGGAGATCAGAGAACAAGTGCCTGGCTCCCACCCATGGCCGTGGGTGCCAGGTCCTGCTCCGGCTGCGGATCCGGGTCCGTGTTGCCCAAGGCTGGCTGGTTGGGCTGCAATTTGGCTGTCTGTGCTGGAGCAGGGCATTTCCTTCATTACTGCTCAGCAATCCCAGTATCTGAAAAACGCAAGGATGCCCTGAGTGCTGCTCTCTGTGTGGTCACAGCCATGTAGACAGGAGCAAAACACAAGTTTATGACCAGGTCAGGGTAGGTTGTGTTAAAATAGTATCTGTCCTTCAGTAAAGTCTGTTTGTTGGCAAACTTTGGAGAAGGTGATTCCTAGGGGGTATTCACTGGGTCATCTCTTTTCATTTAAAAAGGAGTAGTGATTTTTCTGGTTAGAATCAAGCTTTCAGATTTTTCAGCTTTGTCTGTAGACCGGATTCCCTTGAGGTTATGGTTTTAAACATATGCTGTAAACCAGACAGATGTGAAGTTTCTTCTTGATTTCATTAGCATTCAGATGGAGTCTAAAGATTCATGGGGGGCTTCTTGATAGTCCCCCTACACACCCCCTCTCTGGAGAAGAAGGTTTTATGTCTTAAATTCAGGTAGCTGCATATGAAATTTTTGTATTTTAATAAAGCATGGCATAATGGGACAGGTATCTGTTGTCCTTTGTGACAAAGGAGCTGATTTGGTTTGCCTGCTCTGTACAGGTGAGTCATCTTGCATTAAAATAAGGAAGAAACTTGCCAGTGCTAGAACCACAACTGTAAGATACCTGGAGGTATTTGAGTCTTTGGCTTCTAAAAGAGTAAATGAGTATTGGGAGGGGAAAAAAATTAAACATAACCACATATAAATCATAGCATTAGAATAAATTGTCGATGACAGTTATAGTAGCAGCATTGGTGGGTTCATTTGCAAGAAAATGCATTTGATCCTTTAAAGTGCTTCATTAAATTTGTTCCTGAAGTTAATGCTAGTAGATAGGCAAGGCATGAGGAGACACCAAGATGAATTCACCACAATCAACGTGTTCACCGTGGCTCACTGGATCTGAATTTACTGATTGAAGCCTGTGGGGAGAAGATAGCCCTCGGGGGGGCAACAGACTGTTTCGCTTTGGCATTCAGGGAGATTTTGATGGTTCTTTTCCTTTGGCTGTAGCAGTCTGGATGACCGGCCCCAATGGAGACCTCTACACTGTAGACCAGTTAGACCAGGTGAGAGATCCCACCCTCAAATCCTTATCAAACATCCTGGAATAATTTAGCTTTGCTTTTAGGCTTTCTATCATAATCCAGTGCCAAGAAGAGTCAACTATCTTCAATTTACTCAAGAATTTAGCTGCGATAACTTCTTGCAGATAGAAACATGTGAACACATTTCATAATTTCCTTTACACTTGTGTGCATCCATCTATGCAAATACGCAGGCTGTTTGAATTACTTAATGCTGGAGTTCTTGGAAACTGTAATGTGCTGTGTAAATGCAAAGTATCAGCGATACAGTCCTACGATTAATAAGGCCTTTTATTAAATAAATGCGGGTTCTTGCCAAAATTCCAGAGAGACTTGTGGTAGAACATGTGTACTTAACAGGTCAGAATGTGAAAGTAATAACACACATTCTCAAATAGAAAACACATGTATTTGTTTTTAAACTTGGATATATTATTTTAAATTCTTAATACCCTCACCCTTCTTTGATTAAAGGGCCATAGACTAAGTGGGGTTTTGTAAGAGATTTTCTAACAGATGTTCACTGCTGAGAACATTTTAGACTGAAGACAGAACAGATGAAAATCTGGGGAGGAAAATATAATATTGATCTCTAAATCTGGCAGACTGTGGGAAATAATGAACGGAGCCTCCTCCTTGGGGTAGGTTGAGCTTCATCCTGACTGGGAAGCTGCAGGTCTTCATGCAGCAGTAGCATGTGGAGCAGGAGAGAGAAAAGGTGAAACCTGATTTCAGTCTTATTTAATACTGTGATTGTGCAGGGTAATGAGTCTTGTTGATCCCAGTGAATGTCCTCTAAGTGTGCAATTATTAAAGTTATAGATAGGCTTATGTTATCTGGATTATTAGAGGTCTATTGCTCAGGTTGATGGGTGTCTTATCAAGGCATTACTTATCAATTTTAGGCAAAATTCTTGTTTTTGCTCAATTTATGACAGTTATTACCAAGATAAATATGGTTAACAAAAGAAACAGTGTTTGAAGGGGAAAAATTGAGCTCCAATTTTCAGGACTCAGATATGAATAGTTTTGTTACAAAATCCCATAAGAAAAGTTGATCTGTGAGCTGATCAGGGAAATAAATTGCATTAGACACTTAAATATTGGATTTGAAAGAGAGAGTATCTTTGCTATTAAATAGTTTGTACTGTAGGAATCTGCTTCACAGTAACTTTGCAGTGGGAGAATGGGGCAAGAATTGGCACTCTCTGGGGAAAGCATTTGTGTTAGGCTTAAAAGTGCAGTGCAAATGTGCCAGACTTGCAAGCTGCTTGCAACGAAGTGGGTGTTTTGATGATTGCGGAGGAATCTCAGATCCAGATCTCTTCTGGGACAACTGTTGATAACATCAGTAAACACAAGAATAACCAGATTAAAAAAGAAAAGCTAAGAAACACATATGAGCTTTAGTGCTGCTTAAAAAAGAAAAGCAAACAAAGTCATTTCAGATGGACTGAAATCTTGCTGTTTTGTTGGGCCACCACTGTGTTTCTAGCGTCCAGCTATACCTTGTTCCTTATCAGAGAGGCCCCAAAGCAACTGGGCAAGCTCCGGCTCAGCTGGCTGCAGCATTTGTACCCAAGTGCAACTGCTCCCCAAAGGGACGATTATTATGAACTGGGTTAATAAACTATATCCTGGAAAAACGGATTGATTTGGGGCTGGGAAGCTGCCTGCTGCTGCTGCCTATTTAACAACATTGATGTGAGATATATATGTGTGTGTATATATGTACAGGAGTGATGTATTTTTTACTTCATCTTAATACTGTTTTTCTGTGGATTGGATATGTAGAGTACACACAGGGCAGCCAGCAGCCTGCATTGGTTTTTAACTGTGATAGAGCATAAGGAGGTTGGTATTGATTTGTGGCAGCTTCTCTCATAAACTCTATTAAGCAAGTTGATTTTCATGTTAGATTGCTGAGTAGTTGTTAAAATTGGATAACACCAAATATTGTTGTTCTTGCTAAAATAAGGTATCTGTTGATGAATTTTCTCTCTATATTTAAACTCTTGTCTCCCCTCTATTTATCTATGACTTTAACTGGTAAATCAAGCAGGCTAGGACAATCCACCTGTAACTTTCTAGTCATCTTTAAACTTTACTTTCAGTATATTTTACATATAAAGCTGGTTTCTGATTCTGCAAGGTCTTGGCATAACTTCTTAAAAATACATTTATATCTTTGCTCTGCCTATTATCTTGATGCTATGATATGGCTATATTTATCTCCTTGTTCCTATACTTTCTTGCTATTTTTAAATATTAATGGCCAATGTGTTTAGGAGAAACTTCTGGTGCTGGTTTTTCCTTTTGCATTGAAGCTTTTGTTGTGCTACCAGCACTGGAGCTATGTAGGGGGCACGTTGGGAACCAATGCCTCTGCTTAATTTGATATGGGGAGAATCTGGCTTTGGTTTCTCATATGTGAATTTGTCAAAGGCAGGAGGACAGTCTTTGTTCCACTCAGTTAACTTCATTTTACTGCAAACCAAGTCTGGAAATAGGAGAATGCGGTTTGGGGAGAGGGAAATTATGAGATTTAGGGTAGCGAGGGGCTTCTGCTTGGGAGGCATCGGCCCTGCTGTTCGCCCGCTGCTGAAAAATGGTGACATCCATCAATCCATCAAAGCGGAGCAGCAAGGTAAACAGCGGCGGTCAACAGGGACATCTGGCTCCCATAAATTAATTGGCCATTTACACAGCGCTCGCATGGAAGAGCAGCCTCTCCTGCGAGCGCTGTCATACGCTTTTGATTCCCCTGGTTCATCCGTGAATTAGGTCGGCTTGTTTTAGTCAGCTGGCTTCAATTTATTTTACTTTGTCACTCTCAAAATGAGGAGGAACTGGGCGGTCATGAATCATCTGACACTGACACTGTCTTTTGATCCTCTGGGGTCTTGCTTATATTTTCTCTTATAATAAGAAATTCAAGAAGAGAGGCTCATGGGGCTGTCTGCACGAAGCTCCTCTTACCCCAAAAAGGCCATTTTCCCGCCAGCACCAGTAATGGGTGATGCTCCAGGCTAAGGAGGTTTCCATCTTTCCAAAACCCTTCCCAAAAGGCTCCAAATGAGAGCACTGAGGGTTCCCAGCCCAAATGGTTGCCTTGGGGGTGATCAACTCCCCAGTACGTCCTTTCCCTCAGACGGTCATGGAGGGTGCAGGGACGGGGCCCTGGAGCGCGGCCGGAGAAGGCTGCCGTTGCGATATACAGGGCCCTGGCCGGCATCCAAGGGATAGACTGAAGCGGACTCCATCCAGTGTGAGGGATTTAAGTTCCTGGGCCGGGCGCCAGAACGTGACAAATGTCCCAGAGGTGTTGTCCTGCCCCGCTCGCGTGCCTTCTGTGGG